>JBCFXI010000949.1:0-89771 GCA_038496175.1 Ampulex compressa
GATCAATCGTGGTCAAGCCTACGTCCCCATCACCGTCACGCAGCAGCTGGGAGCGGGATTTACGACCCCGCGAAATTCTACGTAAAGAATTACGGCGAGGGCGGGACGTAACACTTGGCAAAAAAAACGTCGCGCCGTCGGGAGACAAACCGTCTCCACGGCTAAATACAAGAGAACAACTCATCCGTAGATGATTGGCATAAGTGCGTCAAACCAACGAGTCGGGCAAGCATATCGCTTTCTGGCACTGCCTTCGTATTTAAAAAAAAATGCTGTTAATCTCTAAATTTCTTGCAACACACCTGTAAATTTCTGTTATATGAGTTATTGAATACATGCCTTCGACGCACCTGCGCCTTACGCCGGTCAGCTCGAGTGAGAGCAGTACACGTTTGTGGTCTCCTGGTGCCTACTACTTAATTTGCTTTTTTTTTTTTATAATAATTTCAATTACTTAACACTATATCATAATTTTTCTTTTTGGAACATGTATACTCTTGCCCAGTGCACGACTCCCATCTAGATTTGTGTTGTACGTCCTAGAAGTAGTTTCAGGATAAAAGTTTCTCCTTCTTTGGGAGCTGACGCAAACACCCAAAGAAGAAGAACGGTTACATTCTTACCCCATGATTTATGAACAAAACAAACATGTTAGGTGCCTCTTCCCTTATATTCGATCACGTAAAAGTTTTATTAAACTTTTCGATCTAAGACGTTTAATTATGTCACGCTAGTCAACTTTTTTATATTGCACTTTATATTCAAATTCTACCACAAAATATACAGTTGAGAATTCCAAGAGATTTCTTAAAAGTGCGTCTCTGATACTGAGACAATAAAAAGAGCACGTTCTGAATTGAAGTAGAGTATTTTATATTATTAGCGTCGATGCAATCTACGTGAACAAAAATTCTCTGCTTCTTATTCCACATGCCTACGTTAATTTTTCTTTCCGTGTAAGCCAACTCAGATTGCAGTTTATATTTCCATTGCATCTCAAAATACGCGATAGACGATTGAAAGGATTTCCTGAATGCGCGTTTAGAAATAGAACAGCGGCTGAGATTTTATTTGGTTCGGAATAGGATTATTGAAAAGCATCAGTACAGGTGTATAGAATGTGAAGTCATATACACAGCAAAACGTCAAAACGCACGGACTACGTTTTACATTTTGCACTCCATGGTGAGACTCGATCTGGCTTCCATGTCGGGTAAAACGTAATAACAGCGAGCGAAGCGGATCAATTTATCGAATTTCAATACTTCAATAGGGAGAATTTCTACTCGGCACGAAGCAAAGAAACGAGAGAAAGGCGGTTCACGGGGATGATAGAAAATCAGGAAAATCCGTCTGTGTGTAATTGCCGTGGCGGATATAGCGAAATACCGTCTCTAACGAAGCAAGGAATTACTTGAACTATTCCCGCTGGAATTTATTGGGTACGGGAGAGAAAATTGTATCATCCTGCGCTGATTTTTTCCTCCGACCGGTGGAGGGATGGCTTAAACGGCACAGTGTGTAGCTGATTATTCTACATCGAAGCCCGATAACGCTTTACACGTTGATTAAACGATGTTATCGAAAGGCCGAGGTTTAACCTGAATAGGTAATTACGAGAGGATATCTCGTCTCCTGCTTTGTTTTGATGGAATTTCCAAACGCAAAGCTCTAAGGTATGTGAAAAATATCGAGACTGCGATTTCTGTGTTTCGAATTGATATGTTGTACAAATTCGATGTTTTCATTAATGAAATAATGTAGGTATTCTTGGTTGAATAATAACTGATGTGCTGCTAAGATATCATCGTTGAACCGCCTGCATCAAGACGTAATAATTTCGCCGAATGTAATTGTGAGGTTAGAGAAACAGTTTAATATGTACAAGTTTGATCTATTTGTTCATTACAATGCCTATGATATTGAAAACAGATTAAAAGTATTATATGTTTATTAATTGGAAATGAAAATTAGTCAAAAGTCAGGATGTCGGGAGTCGGCGCTCGTAAAGTAAAGATTGTCTATATTTAATGCTGTTACAGTCTTCTTCGTACATGCTAAACATCTTTTTCCGTTTTGATTCCTGAGTAAGTTATATTCATCACTGCTATAGTGAATACTGCTTTCAGTATCCTTCTTTCTGATTTACTGATTTGTGGATGTAAATTTGTTATTGATATTGTTGAGAAGTTGGGAGGGTCTTAAACATAGTAAACGAACCAGAATTGGCGCACGAGTGAAACAACTGAGTAATCTAATAATAAACTGCACGGCGTTCGCCGAAAACAGCTCTTAACCGATAAGAGTCGTCAAAATTTACAATGGCACATGAAATGAATGACGATTCCAACATTGTATGTCAACTGGTTAAACAACAGTGCCTAGGCCAAATAACCTTAGCAGTCGGCTCCGAAAATAAATTGAAAAAAAAAAAAAGATACGTAGTTGTAAGCTAGGAACGACGGTGCCGCCGATGCATGCGGAGGACCAGGGGGCATGCTTGAACATGTATCGAAGAGAGTAATACGAACGCGTGAACTGAATAAACGTGCCTTAACTCTTCTCAGGGTGGTAAAATTACGAATTTAAGTCTGCAAATGTCTAGTTCTTTTATGTTCAAAAACATTAAAAAGTGGGGAAATGTAAAAAAAGTGTTTTATATGTACTTTGTTAGTAACGTACGTTTTGATTATAAGGTTGAGCTTGGATTATTGCTAGTACAGGTATTTATGATCGTTGCGTCGCTACTACTACTACTATCCATACAAATGTACTTTTTTTTGATATGATTAATTTTACACGAAGGTTCGAATAGTCTAGTTTGCGCACGTAAACCAGTGATTACCTATCATGAATTTCTCCTTCATCAAAGACTCCTTTCGTTTGTATTATTTTATTAGATCGCTGTGAATATTTGAACTAAGATCTACTATTTCAAATAAGTTTTAATCACCGGGTTCTACAAAATGCGACTATCTATATCATGTTAGATTATTTAGAAATAATGCGTGAGTTTTAAAGCTTTTGTTTCTCGAGTGAATATTTATTCTTACATTTAGAAGTTTTGTTATTGGTGGCCATACTTATTTAGTTTCGAGTTTACAGTTGAAGATCGTTTCTGAGCTTTTGGATCCTCCAAAATATGTATATTAAATAGAGACTGAAAAATAATGCACACATTTCAAAATCTCTATTTTTTGAGTAAATATTTATTTGTTTATTTAATTTTTCGGTTTAACCGTGCATATGATTTCAATGTACAAGGAAGATTCCAAACCACGGGGATTAACAAAACGTGCATTATCACGTGGAAGATTATCCGAAAGTAATGCGCGGATTTTAAGATCTCCGTCTTCCGAGCAAAAGTCCGTACTTCTATCCATTATTCTTCCCTGCCGACTTTTCCAGATTGTTCTTCCTAAGGAGTTTCCGCATTATATCGTAAAACTGGTGGGAGCCGGGAAGCTGTTTACACTGGATGCACAAAGCAGCCCAGCTTTTTCGATGCCTTCACTACCGAGTGAAATGCACAGCGGCTCTTTTTACTTCCTTATGCGTACCACGCCAAGGGGAAGACGATGGTTCGGCTTTGGTCGAGGCCATTCGTCTACGTTCTTGCGCTCCACAGATCTACGTGTTTTGCATGCGGTTCTTTTCTCTTGCGATGCACCTAATGCATCGACTTTCACACAGCTCCCTGGCTTTTCTCACGTCAGCACCCTATCGCTTTCATTATAATATTGTGTGCTGAGCGACAAAAATTGTTGTGTACCCTTTATCGGCGTTTGAAGGTGCATGCATTTTTAATTAGCGAAGTGTTCTAAATATTTTGCTGCCTTATTTAAAAAATTTTGGGGAATGACGTAGTTCGTAGGGCAAATGTTTGTTTATCGGACAACGATTATTTATCCTCGATTAAAGTAGTTTTATTGAATTAAACAGTTTGTAGTACAGGTGTAACCGAGTTAAAGGACAAAAATATCCAACATGGATAAACGAATCATATCGAGTTGAGTGCTAGTTTTAATATTATTACTGGCGTGAGATGTTGACGATATTTATTTTTCTATACGTTTTTTGTCTCTATATTTCTTGATAAGAATGCGAAATTTCGTCTTTACATAAAATTGAATGTATCCTTGAAGGGTATTGAAAGTTACAACATTTTGAATCAATTAATTTCTTGTATCTAATCTTCTGAATAAAAAGGGGGTGTTGTATACGTGTACCTTACGCGTATCCTTAAGGGTTAATCAAGTATAACTTTTCTTATAGTTCGATTGTGAACAAAACCATTCGTTTATATCTCTCCGTTCTGGAAATCAACGAGTTTTGCATTCGACACCTTTCTCTAGCAATGCGACTAATGCATCGACTTTCACGTAGTTTCATGGCCTTTTTCCGTTAGCACTTTATCGCTCGCGCCTAAAAGGTATTTTGTTCCACCCTGCACGTCTTTCCGTCCTTTCTTCAGCGCATTCGCTTCGTCACGGGACGTTTATCATCGCGGAAAATACGCAGGTAAATGCATTCTTAACTGGAGTACAATGGGCCATCGTTTATCTATACTGCAAAGTAATCCACGTGAAGAAGAATGTTTTGTACTTTACTTAACCACTTCATGCTCGAGTTTTTTTTTTTTAAAATTGAATTAAAACCATCCGGTGTTTTTATTTTCTTTTTAAAGGGTTTACACGATTAAAAAATGGTTTGGTTAATAAAAAAGTTGAGAATAATACACACAAGGAATAAAAAAATGCAGAAAAATTTAACCGGATGCAAAAAATTTCGTTACTTTAATGTCAAATATTTTTACATAATTTTAAAACACAATTGCCTGTTATAATAAACATATACGAATAAACTATAATAATAATAATAAAAAGAAAAAGACATAAATTGACAAAAAAATATCAATAAGGTGATTTAGTATGGTACATTTCGAAATACGGTTCTATACAGAGACCAACTTGGGGCTGACGGTCCCGTTGAGAGTTTTTCCGCGTTATAATTAATTTCCATCTGAGCAAGCAAGTTATTAAACCAATTCGTTATCTGGTCACCCTGTGCTTGAGTTTTCTATAGAGTAATCAAATATCTGGCCACCACTTGCTCAGGCATTTCTTGCTTTTAGTGCCTAATGCAGAAACAAAATATGTAAGTAAAAAACAATATTCTTCTTCTTCTATTATTTCTTCATCTTCAATCAATTTCGACGCCGACTGTTAAGGTTATTTGGCCTAGGTCCTACTAGGTTTTGCAGTCGATGTTGATGGTTGTCTCGGATTAAACCATGATTTTTTCCATTTAGGATTCTTAAAATAAATCCATTTTTCATCGCCAGTAACCATTCGGTGCAAAACTGATTTTCTTTCGTGTCCTTGAAGCAAAATTTCACAAGTGCTTTTTCGGTTTTCCATCTGTCTTTCATTCAATTCATGTGGCACCCATTTTTCACACTTTTGGATCTTTTCCATAGCTTTTAAACGGTCAGAAATTGTTTGTTGTGCAACATTTAACACTTCTGCCATTTGCCTTTGACTCAAAGTGTCACCTTCATCCAATATTGCTTGCAATTCGGCGTCTTCTTACTTTTTTGGCGGTCTTCCACGTTCTTCATTTCTAACATCAAAATCATTATCGCTGAACCGTTGAAACCATCTTTTGCATGTTGCTTCCGATAGAGCATGACCACTATATGCCTCGACAAGCATTCGATGCAACTCGGCAGTACTTTTCTTCAAATGTAATTCGACGAAAAAAAAATTTGACATTTTTAACACGATGAAAAAATATGATATTGTTTGTTCAATGACTTGATGTATATTAAATATGTTTGACAGATGTCATACCAACCAAACAAAAAAAGACTTAAGGCTTGTTCAGAACAAATCTTCCCTATCGACACATTTGTATCTTAACGCTCGCTTCATACTGGTACACTTGATAAACCATATTTTCATCGACACCATTTTACTGCAGCAATATTTTGGCCATTCCCTCAATTAGGCAATTTCATCGATTTGGCGTAACGTATGTACCTATATGTTTCTCTGTATATACAGACATTTACATATTTGAAATAATCGATAAGTACATACGCATACAATTTTTCCGCCTTGATAACCCTGCTATTTATTATTATAAACATGAATGTATGTAGTGTGCGAGGTTTTTAAGCCGCGGTGTTTACCTGAAATAGGAATAATCCATCTACCACGCAGAAAAGAAGGGAATATTCCTAAGGATGGCGACGATTATTGTATATAAGACCAGTACGTAGGCATAAATTTAATTTGAAAGAAGTTTTTAGAGACAGAGTTTAGAGTATTAAGTTTTTGATAGAGAGTTTGGTGCAGAGCTACGGAGCACGACGTCCAATTTTAAATTTTAAGATTTTAAATTAAATCTTGACTCTCATCTGCCAAAAATGGTTTCAATACTTTCATTCAAGATATAATAATATACATATATGACTATCTCCGTTATTTTGTTTTGACAATCATGCTGTTGTTTTTTCCAAACGTTCACTAGTACGATCCGGCGGCATTAAGCACAGTCAAACTTTGTAACTCGGAATGATGTATGTGGAGTGGGGTGGGGAGTGGGAGGTAGGAAGATATCCCATCTACTCGGATTACAAAGTAGCAAGATTAATTGTTTTATCTCATTCCGCCCACCCATCCGTACTTCGGTGGAGCTTCCTGGCCGATAGCAACCGTCCTGATTCTCGTTTGATTAATCGTTCCCATTTTCCGGGCTACCACGAGCTGAGAACGCACTGTGGTCACGACGGAGGCGACTAACATTGAAAATTAAATTCACCCTCCCCGATTCTCCTTCCCCATAACCCCGTGTGAAACGACCTTCCATCTTCGCCCTACCGCGTTTTTCATCGCGTCTATGCGAACGTGTAACGTGAAACTAATCTGAATGTCAAGTGTCTACATTTGACATAGAGAAACCGGCCTTATGTTCAAAACTTTGAACATTTTTTTCGACGCAATTTGATTTATAATCTTGTATAAAAACTAAATTCTGAGAAGTAATCGTATTGAATATACAAATTGAATGCGATATTCATCTTTTCGTTGTAATTTAAAGTTGTAATTTAAAAAATTATTTTTCTAGTTGATCCATTGTCATATGATGCCCACGAACTGCTTCAATTTATCATAATGATTCGATATTACGTTTGTAATCAATTGCAACAGCGCGACTATCGTCGCCGTTTCCAAATAGCAGAATAATATTATGTATTATCGTTACTACGCTATCTCGCGAAGAAACGTGGTAGGTATTTTGCGTTAACGTTTTCCAAATGAGTTCCAAAAATCCGCACAGTTTGCGCCAAGTTGCGCCAAGTCTCTTGATTCTCCAAGGTAACACTGACAATCCTTCCCCGTTCGCACTAAATGCACAGATGTTCCCGCAGAACTTACTTGTGCAGGAGGAGGGAGGACTTTAAGTCTAGTTCAGGAAGAACGAACGTCAGAGTTTACTGTGAATTGCAGTATAAATTATGGTCGATTGTGCGCGATCTCGATTTCAACTACGGTGCCGCAAGGATCGTATAGTCATTATCGGCGGCTCGTCGAGTTCGAGTTTAATTACCCGACGCATGCCACGAGAGTATCGAAGTTCTCTCATTTGGGGAACAAATGAGAACCATCGGTTAGATTAACGTGGGCTCAATGCCAGACGGTTAAGCGATAGGCGTGGTGCTCCAAGGCGAGAGTCGGATACACAACTCACGTTCAAGATGTTGCGTCAGGATGATATATACGGCCAAGCGATACAGTAAATGATCCAAAAAACTTTGTCAGATTTATTTTTCCCCCAACGTTTCTGGCTATAACAAATACGCAGCGCCATTGCATACCCCTGGCCTTCCTAGCGATGATAGTATCGATACAGTGAGTCATATTCATATTCGAACGTATTAAAATAAAATGTCGAAACCATTGCGCTCGAATGTCCTTTCTAAGGAAACATCACAAACTACGCATAATTGCAGAGAAAAATTACACCAAACGCAAAAAGAATAACTGAATAAGCATGGTAAAATTGTCTTTGTATTAATATTAGTATATATTGTCCGATATACCGCGTAAAGAAAATCTCTGCCAAGTCTCAACTCGTTATCCATACTTATGGGGTAGTTACACGATCGGAGCGCGTGACCGACGATATGTTTGTTTCTTTGTTTGTTCTATTTCCGGCATCGACTTCTTTGGTCATTTTGCCGTGGAACTACTCTTTACGTGTAATCCGAACCACAAAATTACTTAATTTTATTACTACTAGCGTTTTAAAACTTTTTTTTTTATATATGTGGACTTTCTTACAGAATTTTATTACATTATTTATGTTATCAGATTCGAGACCTAATGCACATGCAAAATTTTCTTTGATGTTATATAGCTGCCGAAGGATTGCTAAATAAAAGCATTCTGTTATTACATGTTTAATTGTAAGTCATTTTCCGCATTCTTCGGGCAATGAACGTTCCTCTTTTTTTTTAAATATGTATACTGATGTGGGATTTGTTTTTTCAATTTGTAGACGTATTATGACAACAGAGTTTCTTCTTTTTAAATAACTAATCCGTTTTCTTTATAATATAAGTGGTTGTATGTCGCGTAGTTGTCTGTTGTATGCGTTCCATTCTTTTTGCTATTTGTCGTTTATTTTTTGCTTAAGGTAGTTTTTAAAATCTGCTATTTTCATGAACCTTTCACACTTTTCGTTCGATGAAGCAGCGTTTCTTGCACCCTCATCCGCTTTTTCGTTACCTGGGATGCCACAATGCAAAAGTAACCATATTGAAGTTGTTATTTCTTCTTTCAACGTTTTTAATTTCTTGCCTTATTTTGCATAATAATTGTATACATAAGACTAATTCGTTATTGTTTGATATTGCTGCTATGGCGCATAGTGAATCCAAACATAATAGTCTATTCTGGACATGCGGTATTGTATTTATCTTATCTAATGCTTTATTAATTGCATATAAATCAGCAGAGAACACATTTATTTCTTTCCGTCTTTCGTCATTTTGCACACATAAAGCGTTACCAACTCCATTTTCTCTTTTAGATCTGTCAGTAAAGATACAGGCGTTGTATGTATAAATAAAATCTGAAAATAGGACCTGATATGTTCTATTATCCGTATCCTCTTTTTTGTGTTTTTGACGAGTTCTAAATTTATATCTATTTTATGTATGTGACATTGTCCGTGCGGTGTCTATTTACAGTCTGCGTTGCTGTAAATGTCAGCGAATATGTATCCCATTTTTTCCGACAGCTCGTTTTGCTGCTGGTTTTATGCGTGCATGGTGTAATTTGTACATTTCAATATGCTTATTATTAAAAAATGTGTCATCATTTAGGTATTTTGGTAGAAACCATAGTTTCATTACGTAATTGCATAACAGTCCAGCTAGTCCTACGGGCATTGATGATATATTTGATTACTGCATGCACGGCAATATTGTATGTTCAGACCCATATATGAGTGCCAAGGGCTTTGAGCCAAAATGGACACAGAAGATATTCTTCAGATACCTAACCTTTCCTAAAGTAATATAAAATTGGTCGTAAACGTTCCTGGTTGGATAGAGGAATGAGGAAGGGTTTTTGTGGACAGTAATGCGCGACATTTCAGTCTCAGCTTTATATCACCCGGTATGTTTGGTTATTCGTAAATGTATATTTCCCACCTCACATAAAAAAAAAAGATAAAAAAGTGAACTACGGGATGAAACGTGATTTGTAGTTCAAGCGTTGCTTTCCTTGCTTTGCTCACTACTTAATTATGAAAATATCATAGATATTCCATTCAATAGGCAATGTGTTCTGTGTCATCGATTTTTAAAAAGTTTTGGAAATTTTTCAATGTGGATTTGTATTGCATGCCTATTTATTTTTACAGTATTAGAAGTTTGTTATGATTATTAATCAAGAATTTTGTATCTGTAATTTTACATTGACGTGTCATTCCAAAAATATCGATGATAAAAAAAATAATACAAATAATGACGTTATTCAATTTAAAAAAACAGAGTGAATGTTCTAGAAAATAAGACCAATAAAAGCGTGAGTGATTTACTTGTAACTTATTCTGCAGGGGTTTCAAAATTATTGCGCTATAAAAAAGTGTAAAACGTTATTCCGAATATCATGGAAATACAGTAATTTCTTTCAGCGTTATAGCATTTTAGTTGAAATCTGTTACACGCTATTTGGCAAATGAATTTGCTTGTTGGTAGCTTGATAGGTGATTTAAAAACAAGTTTCCAATCAAAAATTTCAAACAATGGGTATGTGCGTTCAGCAAGAACTATCAACGTAATTGATAAATTCATATGTGTTTGGCGAAAGCGATCGAGACGTATATGCGTTCAATGGAAAAACTAATAGAGATCAATTATTAAAACAGAGTTGAATTACTCACACAACCCCGTATCAATCATAATTCAACAATATCTGCCTTTCTGACAGAGAAATAAATGAGCGTTGTCAAACCGAGTAAGTATACGATACACATTTAATGTTTGTGACAGCAGTTCTGTTAATATTTCGTGGGGAACGAACTGTTCGTTGTGTAAGCACAATTAATTACCGTGCAATCAGAGAGGAAAAATTTCTCGTGGGTCAGCAAGTGAAGCAGAAACGGCACTTCTTACCTGACTGGGACTGCAAACTGCGGCATCGGCAAGACGACAAGGTATCTCATGGGGTGCGTGATAGAGTCGTTGAGGGTGGCAACAAGGGTCGTTGCAATTCTCCTCCCAACCGCAATCGCACTCTTCGTCCTCCTCCACCACTCCGTTTCCGCAAATGGCTGTCTGAGGCTCTGTGGGATCATCGATTTTCGATTTTAGTTCCATCTACACTACTTTTCGTATGTTTCAAGCGCAAACAGTGGTGGTTTGCATCTTTATAGTAGTACTCTATGTGTAGTACCGCCACATAATCTTCAATTTTTCCTCTAGTTTAACACTAAATCTACCAGCCACTTTCTGGACATGTTTATATATACCACGTACTTACAGAAAGAGGCTATTAAGAAGAGATATGAATAGATCGATAGAACGACTCATATTGTGCGATAGAATTATGGAAAATGTCAGAAAATGCCCCCTAATGATGTACAGCGGTTCTTTAACAGCCAAATTCTAAATACACTCAAACCTGTTTTTGTGCGATGGATAGGGACCGCATAAAAGAAAACGCAAAAAAAATCGCACGAAACTTCACAAGTCGCTATAAGACATAGTTTTTACAATACAATTAAAAAGTTTTTTTTTGTGCGATAAATAGGGACCGCATAAAAAAAGTCTCACGTAGAAAATAACTCAAAACCTTATGAAATAACTTACGAATAAATTATCTTAATGGTCCAGAAATGTGAACTTATTTTGAAGAACGTCAATTAATATAACGGACTTGTCACTTTAACACACTCTATTATTAATTGAAACCGAACAAGATATCTAAGAACAATACTTCGGATAAAGATTAGAAATTTTATCCTACGAAATAAAGAATAAAAATTAGCGAGATATCAAAAACATTTGAATTGCGATGTATTTACCAGCAAAGCAACCTTTAGTGGAACGAGCCTTTGCGTTGAGAACGGGATTTATGGAGACCAAGCTGCAAGGACTAAAACGGTTGTTGTTCCGTTTGTCACCGCTGGTAGCACGTGCAAACATTATGAAGTTGCCGTCCTCTCCTCCAGGCGAGCATTCGTCTGGATCATGCTGCGATACGTAAATATATCCAACAAATAAATATTTTGAATGTAGGATAAACTAGTGCGTATAAAAAGAAGTGTAAACGGGAACAAATTTCGTAGATTAATCTTCGGTGCGTTTATGTTTATATTTTTATTAGCTATTAACATATCGCATACAGGACACGTATTTTTACATTTTTTGCAGTCTATCACTGGAGCGCGGGTCACGTAAAAGTACGTATTTAGTAGGTTTGTGCTCGAAAATGAATATCGTATAAATACGATGGGCATTGTAAGTATGTATGGTAATTGTGTTGTTGGACAACGGTTTGCATTATTTAGTTTGTGGAATTACTTAGGTTAATGGCTTTAGAACGTACAAGTCGTTCAGTGTAAAATCAAAAAAAAATGTTTTGATAAGAAGAACAATTTTATTTTTCAAGATTTTATTGAATGGCCAATCTCACGCAAAACGTTAATAGATTAAATAACTATTAATGTAGATGTACGTACGCAAATACACACATACAGGTTTTTTTACATTAAATTCACTCTCTTGAAAATCAAGTACTTATACATATATATTATATTTGAAAAACGTCAAATAATGTTAATTACAGAGTAAGAAATAAAAAATTGTATTATAATTTATACAATTATATCATTACATGTGAAGATAAAGGTATGTATGAAAATGGTGCGCAGTAATTCAGTAACTCAATAAAAATAATAATAATTTAAGGAGAACCACTTATACACTAGCGTATTATGTACATATTGTAAGTGGACATTTGGTCACATAGTCGCGGCGGTCCGCGAGTGGAAGAGAGAACCTCCTTATCCCCAAATTCTCGTGCTTATGCTTCGACCCCCCACTTACATCTCTCGATCAGTAGTGATCGATGCAGCGCACGGCAGCATCACTCGGGATCTGATGGCGAATAGGAAGACGCGCTTTGAGATACATACGAGCATATAGGCGCAAGCATATAATATTGACGGAACATGTCTACTAACCAGTAGAAGCACGGATATTCCATACAGAATCACATTACTTTGATTTTCCTTTACGAATAATAAACACATTTGGGCGTGAGAGTTCCGAACGTGAGACGTGCGTGTTAAAAGTAATCATTTTAACTATTCTCTGATGACATGTATTATTCTGTATATAATTTTGTATATGATCTTATATAAGTGTTACTTATATAATTAATAGAATTTTATATAGACATATTTTAATGTTAAAGCTATAAATAACACTTGTTAGAAGGACCATTGTTTTATTAACACGTTGAAGCCGGCTTGCATCACGGGAGGGTTAAACCTGATTATCGCATGAGGCCGCGTGCATCATCGGTGGGTCATATTTGTATTTCAACGATTTGTTAATTTTTATGCAACTTTCCAAAGCATGGTAAATAAAGTGTTGGCTGGCCCTTACAACAATTAGAATACGTCGTTATTTTTTTAGTTTTCTTTACGGCGTACTGCTAAACTTTTATTTTCGCAAAGTGGTTGTAACATTCTTTACATCTCTGTCTTGCGTTTCCTTTTTACCTAACGGTATTTCCTTTTTAATTACCATTTTTTACTGTGGTGATTATTGATGAAAAGATGATCAATCATTTTTTCTCGAAATTTAAAAATTTTAATTAGGGATTTTCCCTTTATTTTATGCGCAGCGGATGGGTTATTCTTATCTCAGATAAAAGCCGCGGCATAAAAATCCTTCTATACCACATCTATTATTTATACATTTTTACTCGAGTCTACAGTCCTAGTTACCAGCTGGTAACTTGACATACAGATTCATATATTAATGCTAATGAATAGGGGTCCGAGCTTTAAAGCGTGCACAGTGCACGTCGATAGTATTCGGTGTTTGTAGTTACACCGACTATAATCGTCGCTCGCATACACACGTTGTCGCGTGGATGCCGAATATATTTGACACCTGTAACGAACGGGTTAAAAAATATCAAATAATGAAGTAATTCAGAACTATACAGTAAATTCTAATATTTTCTGCGACTTTCTTCAAAAATTAATTCAGAAATTGGAAAACGATAATTTGGACGCAGTTTGATTAATTTCAGAGTATGCGAGTATTCACAAGACACAGGAAGTGCGTGAACTAGTTAGTCAGACAAGGCACACTTTAGTTTACTTTGTACTAGACATATGTACATAATAATCTACTTTATAAACGGTTCTCCTTAAATTACTATTATTTTTATTGAATTCCTGAATTGTCTGCATACAGTTTTTATATTGTACATATCTTTATCTCCATATGGAATGATGTAATTGTATGAATTATAATACAATTTTTGATGTCTTATTTTGTAATTAACAATATTTAATGTTTTTAAATATAATATATATGTAAAAGTACGTGATTTACAAAAGGGTGGATTCCGTTTGCAAAAAGGTGAATTTCATTTGCAAAAAGTTGAATTCCATTTGCAAAAGGCTGGATTACATTTGCAAAGAGGGGAATTCCATTTGCAAAAGGGTAAATTTAATGTGAAAAACCTTTACATGCATGTGTCTGGACTCTGAACTTTTCAAAAGGTCATGCGTTGATAATCGTTCATCCTGTTCCCTTACTTTCTTACAAGTAAATGAAATTATAGCAGTAGAAACGTATTAACTCCGGAGAGATGTTATGTATTGTATGTGAATATTTTTTTTATTCACGTGAAAATAAATTGAATTAAAAGAAACACGAATACTCAATCTCTGCATTGGGATGTGTCGAAAAACTAGGTTTTAAATTTCAAAGTTTTTTTCTTGTATTCTTTAACAAAATGTTTGATATTAAATATGCAGTCCTTTGCGTAGAAAGTATTGCTTTTTTCTGTAATTATGTTTCATATTTAAATAGATAAAATGAAAAGCACATTTTTCATCGAAAAATTATCATCTAGGTTAATTACAACTTTTTTGTAGAACGACCCATATATGAGCAATCGTTTGCCTCGTAATACAAAATATGGCTGTAAATATTCATTTTACGACAATTTTCTGAAAAATATGTGATGCATGAAGGCATAGGAACCCAAACATTCGTTGCAAGAATTCTAACATGTTTTAAAAAATGATTCTGTTTCCCAATATTTTTATCAGTATTTACTAGTATTAATTAGTATTCATGAACGCCAGTGTAGGATTTATCCTCGTTTTCGACCATATTCTTCATAGTGTTTGTATCCCGTTTGACATTAAAAAAACTCTCAAATTGGGACTGAAGAAAAGTTAGTCACTTGAAGGTAAATACAGTAATCAGATTCTTTCAATTTTCGGCCGATTGAAGTGCGTATACCAGACTTAATGCCGAAATCCTAATGAAATCATAAGGTAAGGGGTTAATAAGGAGAATAAAGCGATTTCTATTTGTCAAATTGTTATTTTTCATTCTAATTATAAATAGGTATAAATATAGAGCATCGAATGCTGTGTTTCATTTCTAAATATTATACAAAATTTGCACATCAAAATATGCATTTGCATTATTCTATTTACGGATTAATTATTGTACTTATTTTAACTCTGGTTTTAGTTATGAAGTATCATGAATGTTTTCCAGTTTCGAATTATTCTCGGTTTAGTATTTGATTATTATTCTCGGCAATGATCGCGGAAAGGCGTGACTGTGTCTTATTTTCACTTGGAACCATCTTTAAATATTTATTTTCCAAAAACCTAACACTTGGACAAGTGAGAACCGCACTTAAAAGTATATGAGCAGAATGCGTAATAATGATCTCAATAATAAAATTAGTTTAGTAATGTAACAATGAGCATTTCTTCTTGCAGTTTAATATCACTGCACCTGTCGGTGACATTGGAAATTGATGGGTTAAGTTTCTACGACGCACGATAACTTCAATGTCACGTTTTACCCACCCATTTTGCTTGAGATCGATGGCTACGTCCCTGGGATTCCTATAAGATGTTACACTATGATTGTCACATGCATTCTAATTAATCACTACCGCTTTTAGATTTTTTTATACCACCAGATTACACGAACGTTAAGATTATATTGTGGTAAAATTATTAAAATCTATAAAAAATTTGAGTTATACATGAATGAGATATATGCGCTTGCTTTGATTGATTCTTATTGTATACAGTGTGAAACGTTTATCCCGGCTACCTGGAATATCTCAAAAACTAAATCTCGGAGAAAAAAATGTTTCAAATAAGAAGTTTGAGTCATGGAGGGACTCATGCAGCAGTCTCATACGCTTTCGATTCATATTATCTTTTTAAGGTCATTTCGAGGATAATTTGTTTTTTTTTTCAAATGGAAAGATTTATTTTTTATTACAGATTCTTAATCTACGATATGAAACAAATAACTGTTTTGAAGTCGTAGATCGAGAATCGTAGTTGAATTGCGTCGTAGTTGAAGACTTTTGAATGAAACAATTTTTCTCGCTGTCACTACTTCTTACAATATTGAATTTTCAAAGAAAACCTACGCTATGTTGTTCTAACGGAGAAAAGTATTTAATAAATGATAAACAAAATTGATACTTAATTCAAATAGTTTTGAATAAACAAGTAAACGAAATGAATCATTAAATAATAGCTAAATATAGAAACGTGCAAACAATTAGATCAAATTTAGCAAAGATATTCAGCGCTGAGCGAATACAACCTGTTCATATCTACGCGTAGGAATACACCAGTTTTTCAGCGTCTTTTATTATACAAAATAATTGGCGGAGAAAAAACGTTTCAAATATAATTTCTTTCTTTCTCCGGGATTTACTTTTTGAGATATTCCAGGTGGCCAGGATAAACGCATTACCCTGTATACTATCATATAACTGAAAATCCAGACGTATCATCTTTTCGATATCTGAATACCAACCGATTATTAGCAGTAAAGTTTGGTGGGATATTCCCGTAAGAGGGTTTGGCACACGCACACGTGAACGTGTATACACACATGCAGTTGCGGGACATGCACGAGATGGTGAAGGAGGATATCCACTTTGGGCCAATTCTCGTGTATATTGCCTCGGATACGTGCACGTATGGGTATACGTTCACACCGTGTAAACTCGATGAATTTGTAAACTTACCGGGGACCCAAAGTTGTGGCCGATCTCGTGCGCAAGGGTAACGTGAGAGACTGTGGGTGGTACGTGCTTGCCGTAATTGAGGAGGGTGATTATGCCGGTGTTGAGCGATTTCATGCTACCCCTATAATGCTGTAATAAAGAATGAAATTAATATCGGGAGCAAGTGCTGCCGGTCTCGTTTTTCATCCCGATTAAGCATATCTGCGAAATTTATTCCTTTATCGTGTATGTTTTAACACTAGAATGATTGGTCTGTACCGGTGTTGTGAACTAAAACTATCTTGTTATATATCAAAATGTAATTGAAGTATTTATCGCAGGAAAAAGTAGCAGAAATAGCAAGTAAATAAATAAATTGAATCGCTCACATGTATCAAAACGATTATAATTCTATGAAGATGCGCCGTTACAAATTTTGGAAATTTTTATGAAAAATTGGGGGCCGGTTATATGGATTACTTATTCTTTATTATCGATCATTTGTAATGTTCGTATAGGAGAATCAAATAAACTTTTGATGCTTTCCCATTTTAGGTGACCAGAAACGCGTTTTTAAGAATTCCGCCGGAATATTTATCATATACTTTGGAGTTTAACTTGAATATAAGGTGCAATGTGTGATATTTGGCGTGAAATAAACAAAATATTTTATGCCATAAAGGGTCAATATACATTGAATGTGAATCTATACAGAGTGATTTATAAGCTACTATAAATATCACATGAGCGTTATATATAATGGATAAAAACGAGACTAAGTTACCATATGACACATTTTGTAAAAATGCTTTATTCCAAAATGATGCAAATAATATGCAGGGAAAATTTCAAGGTAAACCCAAAGCTATCTGTTTTATCAAATTTATATACATTGCAACATTTATGACAATCATTGATGAAAATTTTGTTGTATTCTTAGATAGAGAAGTGTTTGTTGTTATAGTGTAATAAGATGATTTTGATGATCGGGCGTTTGTGTCCATGAATTTACATGATATGCCCAAAGGTGTTACAAAATAATTAATTTACGTTCGGATTTTTGGATATGTATATTAAAATATTGAATACAACATAGCTTATTCGATCAAAAACGGGAAGGAGAACACTGCATATGTACCTTTAACATAAATCTTATCTACGATTATTTTTTAAGGTGGGTTTTCCTAGCGACCGGTTTTTTGTGCAGGAGGAACCGAATTTGCTTAAAAGTGTTGGCAGGACCGTGATGGAAAGTATATATTTCGCACTTCTGTCAACGTTTTTAGGTAAATTTGGTTCCTATTCCGCAAAAGACCAGTCACTAAGAAAACCCACCTTTAATGGACTTCATTATTCTCGCATTTCTGTGTTTGATCAAATTAAAACTGTTTTGATACTCTCATTTTTACTCATAATAAATCGTCCGCAATACGTCGCAAGTTTTGTCATAAACTAATGGATAACTGTACGAAAACCGAAGACATTCAATTTATTTCAAATAGTTTCACTATTATATCCGATTTGTCATCGTATTTATGTTCTTTTTCGCGCTTAGTGACGTACGCTAGGGATTTCGGGCGATTTCTTACAAAGGACAATATTATATTCTACGTTTATACGGCGAAGCATTGTATAACATTCTGTATGATGATTTAATAGTATATAGCATTTAACTATTTAGATATATCCTAAAAGACACCTACGTGGCTGGATATAAACAATATGAGTGCGTTTGTAATAACAACGAATGACTATTAATTGAATGTTATTATTTACCCATCTGCAGAATGTACGAAAATGCTTAGTAGCATAAAACTGTAATCGGATATAGGTGTTGTAAGGCACTGTTGCTTTAAATTTTAGTAGGAATTATTAGGTGTGAAAATAAAAATGATGTACTTCATAGAAATTTTTTATTTTAAATAATTTTATTCCGCATTGCGAATTATCCAGAATATTGAAAAGAGATAGCTATACTTGAATCAATTTACAGGCATAGTATTTGTTTGTGTATCTAATACATGTATGGATGTATAAAAGGCCAGCGATACAACTCTGAATCAAAGTATTCGTAGAAAACACGTATTAGGTGTAGAATTTTGCTTCCACTGTTTTTTTCCGACATTCGAGGCTTTATTAGTATCTTAGTTAAATGGTCTTAGCGAACAGTTATTGATTCCAGATGTGACGAGTGACAGATAAAAACCAACCAACGGTTTGATACGACGTTTCGTCTCAAATGTGTCATCTTCAGGTATATTAAGTTAAAATACAATGTATACAATGTACATATAGAATAAATATAGGAAGAATATAAAAGTGACTATATTTAATATTGTTTAGGTGTAAATATCGGAAGGATAAAAATTATATGGTGAGAAACGAAACTAAGTAAATGGCGTGCGTATCGTAGGAGGTATCAGAAACGTTATTCGAACCTATATGAAGGATAAGAATTAATTTTGAACGTGGCTTTATTGCTTTATTTATTGATCAAAGCTTTATTGTAATAAATTGGTTATACATATATGGACCGTTTATTTTGAAAGTGGTGTAAGTCCATTTTCTCTTGTTTCGAGAAAATTAAAGGTTAGCATATTTATTAATTAAAAAATATGGGTTAATATTATCGATTGCGGCAATGTTTCCACTAATTTATCAATATGTAATTTGATTATATAAATTTGTTTTAGGCGAATTTAACTAAAGTAATGTATATTTACGGGCTACAAATGGACTTATACCACTTTCAAAATCAGTCAATTGTAATAATCGTTTAACTTCAAATTTGAAAAATCAAATATTACTTAAAATATATTTGATATTAATCCAATTTTGTTTACAAATAATAACAGGAAATAAAATAGGAGTAGTATTTTTTAATTTTGTGTTTTAAATCTTAAATTCTTAAATCCAAAGTATTAAATTCTTTCTCCTCCATTGATATTTTATGTAAAATAGAATACAATGCACTTTTGCAAAATCTCATCCAATATATTTCCAATCGATTTACTTTTTCTCCATTAGTGTTTCTTCTTATAGGTTTTTTAATTGCATTATGTATATTGTACAAAGGTAAATAGCAGTAGCCACTGACCTCACCACCTGTCTATCGAAATTGGACTTACACCACTTTCATAATCAATGGATACGCAATTTCTTTTATCGGCCAATATTAAATAGAACAAAGCGTTGGTATTTTTTAAGGTATTACATACTAATTAGTAATAAACAAAAAGTTTACATTGAATTAAGCATAAATTACGTGATATCTCATTTTTTTTAAAAATAGACTTACACACTTTCAAAATAAACGGTCCATATGATTCAAAGTATTGTCCATCGTTAACCACGGCGGATGCAAAGTTGTAAACCTAATAATAGGATATTATAATTTTATACCAGAATTACAACCATTGATCTTTTACATTTACCTATAAATAATCCGTTATATTACTTTTTACTGGATCAAGGCTATCGGACGTTATAATACTTCACAGGCATGTTATATGGCGAAAATAGATATATTGGCGGCATGTAATACGCTATCCGGATAGCAATATTCGGGTGAATTATATGGCTAATAACTTCTGTCGTGAGTAGAACGTTTCTAAGCTTGCTGTGATATAAATTTTTCATCTACGTTGAGACATTTTATTTATGTTTCTCCGGGATATTCTTAATATAACGAAGTAACTCCATCTTTATCAATGCCAAAAACGACTTTAAAAATAACGGACTTGGTCATACATAACCGTTGGGAGAAAAGTGTGAATATTATTCAAGTCTAAGCTATAATTTATGCTTTAATTTTTCTAAAAAAAAATGATTTCTTTGTAAACCAATATATAAATCTTAACCCACATACATTACAAGTTCGTCATTTTTTAAAATATATTGATAATCAATGAAGAAACACGTTATACGGGATGTTACATTTAAAATTTGCACACACTTATCTGCCAAAATTTAGTCCATTTGAAAATACGTTTCAAATTCAATTTAGGCAGTTTTAGAAGCTGGGGTACGAGAGGTGTATTTTATGACAATATTTCTTTTGAAACAGTGTAAGAAACAAGTATTTTGAATACTTGTTGAAAAGAGGTACAGTTTGGAAAATAATTGCGTATGAAATTTCAAATCACAGTTTTCTTTTTAATTAATTTTTGGCAACGACTGCTAATCATCTTGGCATAGAATCTAATGTTTAAGGTCGATTTCGGACCACTAAAGCTACATTTTACATATCGCATGGAAAAATCAAAGGTGATAAGCGACATTTGAAGTTGGGTCTCCCGTGTGAAAGTGCGAGTGTTTGTCCACTGCATCAGCGTAGCTCTAGATAAGATAGCTTGTATATAATAATTTTTTAGCAAAAACGATATTAATGAGCAGCAACGCAACATTGCGCTTCTATCAAATTTTTATATGTAAGTAAGGAAATAAGATTTATTACTAAAAATTTAGATGATGTCATAAAATGATTAAATAAATCGTATATTATATCGATTTAAAGAAGTTCTGCGACAAAAGTAACATAAATTTTGAATACAAAATCACAAAAATGTTTATTTTACTTTCTACATATTAACGTAGATGATAATTATTTGCTTTGTTTTATATGCGTTGTTTGGTAGGGAATGAATTTAGGGTATCAAGACTCCTATTGGAACGATGTTATTAAATATTATGTTTTAAAATGGCAGAGATATTGCAAAGATAGTGTGATAAAATATTTTGAAAAAGAGTAAGATGATTGGTAATGACGAGAGTAAGATAAATAATACAAGGAAAATGTGGGTCTTTTTAACACTAATAGGTTTATTTAATATATTAACTTACGCCGTTTTTCTCGCAAACTCCACCTGCGTTTTTCAAATCTCCGGTCCAGGCTAATCCCAAAGTGCCCTTTTCAAAGTCCCGATAAGTAAACATGTACGAAAGGCAGAACGCATCGTAGTCTTCTTCTGCAAGAAGAATATTAGCCAGAATAATATTTCATTTTTAACCTTCTAAATGTCACATTTCCATCTTTAACCCTCTTAGTGTCTTACATTCCGTATAACATTTACAAAATATAGAACATATGCCTTAAGATATTATATTAGAATACTGTGTAACTGTTGCTTCTTTTTTAAAGTAAAATGCACTAATAATAATATTTACTTAAAAATAACACACGTTTGATAACCTCACAAAGTACTCTTACGTAATGAAGAAGTCAATGTGTAAGAATCGCTTTCACGCATTTCGATTTATCAATACAAATAACATTAGAAATGCAGTAAAATTTGATAAAAGATAGATATTATTTTTCAGTGATATTGTTTTTTATTATAAAAACTTATTTTACGAATTAAGGCGCCGTTATATACATATATAAAAATAATACATTAGTTGAAACTAATATGGCAGAAATCTGAGTCGATATTTTGGCCTTTCAGCTCTAACAGAGTGAACCTCAACTTTTATATAACTTTATATAAAACAGCCTCAATTCATAGTTTTTAAAATCATTACTATTTTGCACTGGTTCTATATTTTGATAATTCAATACCATTCTGTATCTATGATTTTCCAGCTTATAACAACTTTATTCCCTTATTTCTATAGAAACGATGATTTCGAAGTATTACTACATTATAAAAGCTATTCAAAAAGTGAGTATGATTGACAGAAGTTTTCTTTCTGAGGTTATTGACAGTGGACAGATGACAAAAAACTTGATTTTACAGTTTAAATTTATTCAGCTACTGCATAACTGTTTGCACATGCTCTCTATTCGTTATCAAAAATTGTAACGATAAACAAACTTCGATTCTTCTTCCAAACATAAATTCCTAATTCATCATTTAGTCATTTTTTATTAAAGTAAAATTAACTCCACATTCTTGATTAGCATACTATAGTTTTCTGATTTATTATATTATAATGTACAATAATAGAATTACACAATGATCTGTATATCCAAGTATGAATAAAACGTTATGTACTTAGAATTGATGAAGGGTTACTGTAGTTAAAATGACTGGTTGGCTAGCAATAATAATGTTAGGTTGAACATTAAATGATTGTACAAAGTTGTAGTGATAAACTTACGGAATGTTTTACATAGTAGTTCTAGGTAATGCAAGTTAAATAATGTTAAAAAAAATTATAATAAAAATTTGTCAAAAAATATAATTTGTATTAAAAGTTGAGGCAAAGTAAATATTATTCTATATAAGATAAAGAATTAACGCGTGAAAAATAATTATAAATTTCCACGTGAATAAAACGTGGAATAAAACATATTTGTAATTCAGAATGGACTATGTATCATTATGCACTGGACAGATGTGGAACTAAACATCATTAAAGTTAATTTAATTTAGAATTTATTTCTCATGTATTTGTTTAATTACGAGTTACACAATAATAAAGTAAAAATATTTATTTTAATGCAAAAAGTTTGAATCAGTGAATAACAGTTCACTTTGCATTTGTATCGCCTTGCAGTTGACATGCCGTGTACGAAACACACATTCGTGTATTTCTCGTTCAAAAAGGCTTGTCACGTGTCGATACGAAGTAAAACTTCATCGAACAACTCGATGTAAACAGTCTTGCATGATATAAAATACGTGATTACGCTCCATCCATTCGTAATAGCAAACAATAACAAAATATGAACTAAATTGAACTTTATTATTTGAACTTCTTTTGTTTGAAAGGCTTTTCATATGTTTTCATATGTCTGTTATCCTTTGTTTCAGATTATGTCACTTATGCCCTCTTTCGTTATTTACGAAAGCACTATTAACATACATTTCTATAATAAAATATGTAGGAATGAGAAATGAATCCGGAGGAGTTACCAAAAATGTGTTATAAATATATTTATTTTAAATGATTAATTAAATTACGCCAAATTAACACTGATGGAACTAGAGGTTTGGTACAAAAACGAACGCCATACTTATGCGCAGTTTTACTCGCTGTATTTATTATCTGTTCATTTGCTTTATATTACTGCACTCTTTAGAATAATCGCTGTCCATATAATATAATAATTTTATGCCCAAGGAATGCTGTCGTATACAGTAATGTTTCTGTTAGTGTTGCGCTTCCTTGCATGCCCCTGGTCCTACGCCCATGTTATCTTCCTCTGACTCCCCTGAGGATTCATGGAGGAGTTCAGGACTTGACCGTACGTAACGCAGCAATACAACTTTTTTCATCAAACTTTTTTTATCTGAAATGTTTTTTAACAATATTTGTGAGATTTTTCCGATCAAAGTGAAACTAAACTCAATACAATTCTTCTCACATGTAATTATTTCGAATTTTCCTATTTCCCTATGAAATAAATTATGCAATACGTATTAAATATTTAAGTGTGCTCGATATTATATCATTTTCAACAGTGAAATCTCACTGATATGTTAAAAAAACATTTCAGATAAAAAAAATTAAATCAAAACAGTTAATAGCAATATTTTTTAAGCTGGTTTTTAAATGCCTCGCTTACCTCCTTTCATGTTTAGCCTGTGTGCCTGCGTCCCTTTTTGTTCTGGAGAAAGGTGTCGCCTTTATTTTTTAAAAATTTGGGTATTTATCTCAGCAACGCTAACAGAAATATCGCTATATATCCAAAACTCGACGCCCTATTTTATGGACGTCTTTACCTCTGCGCTTTTTATTACACGATACGTTGGTTTATCCTGCCTTAGATAAATGCCTAGTCTTAAAAGTCTCACACACCACATTTTTAATACACAATCTTTTTTTATTCATTTTGCTTAGAAAATTTTGAAAATTTATGATTATTCCATCAATAAATTATGACCCCTTTAGTTAAGGGAAATACATCCATTCCTAATGTTGTAGAACCGAGATTTAAATTTGACTGATATTTAATGGATTGTGTGTAAGATGTAAGATGTATTGCCCAAAAAATATCATATAGATTAAAAAACAAAATTATAATGATACTATTCGATTCGGTATAAATAGATAACTGTTTAAAATACTAATTATAATACCATCATAATACCATTACATAATAACTTATTTGATAAAAGTCTTACAATTTATTAAAAAAAATTTGGAATCAATAAATAGAAATACTTCACTTTGCGAATCTTAACATATGCTTACAATGGATATGCAAAACAATCCTTTAGAAATCACGTATTGGTGTTTGCCTTAAGCAATGTTAATTTGCGAAGCATTGGTATAATTTATGTACACTGATTTATAATATGCAGTAACATGTATGTAGATTTCTATAATAAAATTTGATAATTTTATAATAAATATTTATTAATATTAATCCTTAAACAACTGTTGAAAAATGTTTCTGATAAATTACTGCATTATACACGTGTCAATTTACAAAAGGAATATTAACTAACAGGCGATTCTAATATAACACTAGATTAATGACAAGCCAACTATTCGGGTTGGCTGTCTTCCTTACAATAAACTGGTAATAATAAAAGACAGTACAACCTAATTTTCAGGCAAGACGTGCCAATAAATGTGACGAAGGCGTTCTCGACGTAAAACAGATTTAGTGATACAATAAATCTGAATAAGTAAATTATAACTGATAAAAGAAAAAACATCCTCGAATGAATATGTCAATTCAATTTCTGTTCTATGAATTTTATCGGAGTTGTCGTGTTTCACTGTTATTTTCGAACAACGGTGCAAATAGCCGTCTCTCACAAACGTTTAATTAATTTCTTTCTTAATTTTCTTACTGCCGCTTACTGTCGAATGGAGAGTAATAATGTATATATAGAGGAGTATCTACACACAACCAACTTATATGCGCGTAGCATGTCAATTCTATTTTCATGTACACGCCCCCCCCCCGTATATACAGTTAGAACCACTTGAGAAAAACCGATGAAAGGAATAATAGTTTATTTGGTCGGACGCAAAGCACACATCTCTCCTCACACAAATTTTCGATCCAAGCGTATTATTCATTGAGCGATCGGGAACACAATGCAACTATAAGAAAATAATGGATGAGAGCTATCTAAATTAAGTGAGATAGTGCGAAATAAGCGCTGTAAATCTCCAAGCATTGATACAAATGTAGATAGAATCGTGATACGTGGAAAGAGTAAATCGTGGGGTTTGGAAGATTCCTCGTAAGCCGGGGACCCTACTTCTTTGTAAATTGTGGCGCCAACGACCTAAACGTGGGGAGTCGACTAGCGTTAGAGGTAGGGATACGCGTGTTCAGCGAAAGGCTCTCGTTGCCCCTATGACAAGTTTTGCAAATTAAATTCACCTGTTTGCAAATCAAGTTCTTTTAGATATATATTATATTTAAAAAAACATCAAATAATGGTAATTGCGCAATAAGAAATCAACAATTTTATTATAATTCATACAATTACATAATTACATATGGATATGAAGATATATATGAAAACTGTGTGGAGATAATTCAGTAATTGCAAAATAGTAATAATTCAAGGAGAACCGCTTATAGACTAGGTTATATGTACCATATACATATATCATATAACATACACACGTATGTATAACTTAATCTATACGGTTCTCCTTGAATAATTATTATTATTATTGAATTACTGAATTATATATTTAATAATACAGTTTTCATACACATCTTTATCTCCACATGTACAATAATTATGTAATTGTATGTATTATAATACCATTTTTTATTTCTTATTCTGTAATTGACATTATTTTATGTTTTTTAAATATAACATACATGCGTGTGTACAGTATATAGTGCATGCACTCACGCATATGATAAAGGCGGTTAAACAACATCATATATGTTATTCCACAAATGATAAATCAGAACACAAAAATATCCGGTAATTTAATTTTGTATAATTTTTATCCCATGATCACATCAGGCAAACTTTTTCGCCCCACTGGGAATCATCGTGTGCTTAAGTGTGCGGAACGGCACGAAAAAGCTTCGATCACAACCACATTCCCTGCACCTACCATTCAACCTCTTTTGTTTGACTTTTACACCTGAGTTTATCCCGTAACGGAGAAAATTCGCCGGACAAAAACGGCCAAAAGGTATTGTAAAAAATTTGTCTGGATTTTATTGAGAAAATGTTAACTGCTTTCTGGCGGTCCTCTTTACCGAGCATTGATTTTTTTGCTTTTTTGAAATGGCGACAAAGTCGTGACGAACCACTTACAGAAGTTTTAGGTCTCGTCCTCCATAATTTAACACTTTGCGATAGTATGTCTGCGCTCAACCATCAAAGTAATAAACCATATTTATATAGTGCATATCCTATTTTTCTCTTCGTATTAAGGAAATGGAATGCAATCTAAAGCATGAATTAACGAAACAATACTGTTCGACGACTGTAGAATATCCTTTTAATATCATTTTTATCGCTTTTTACTGCATTCGACTGTTCAAAAAAAATTTCAAACACTGATTAAAAACGGTACTTTGTTGACGCTCTTTGAAAATGTGTACATAGTTTTTTAAAAGGTATCTGCTTTTTGAGACACTGAGTAAAGTATACTTTAAAATGATAAAAAAAAGAACAGTTAAACGTATACAGAACACCACGATGTATGTAGAAAATTGTAATAATTCTTTTCAAAATATTTCTGATTGCGATTCTGTTATAACATGTTATTATATTATTAGTTTCTGTTTAAACTCTATTCTATGTGTAGCGGTGCAAAGATACATTAGGCTATCAGAACCGAAAATAAAAAGTTGCTGAACGAAAACATTCACAATTTTTTCTGAGAACACTGTAACATGATTTATGTAGTGTGATAGTGTTGGTAAAAATATGGTTTATTAAAAAGATTGAAATGTATTCAGAGACTATTGAAACTATTGTTGACAGATGAGAGTTCAGGTTTAATGTAGAACTGGTCATCATACTTTTTTACAAATAACTACGCTGTACTTCTTAACTCTCCACCAAATTCTCTAACAAACACTACTCGGAAAATTCAACACCTTTTCTCAAACTGGAATGCTAGACTGCTCATATACGACGGTTCTCGCAGTGTCGTAGACAGTGCCCCTTATTACGCATCCCCCCCCCCCCCCCACACGCACTCGCACACGCACACGCACACGCGCATGCATGCACGCACATTCATACGTGGAGGGCCAAAGACATTCGAATTCCTATAGGCATTGTATATATCATCGGACCACAGACGACGTGGTCATCCGCCTTTAAGGCTGGATTATTATTACGATAGATTATTTCTATCCTACATTCAGCACACGGGAAATGCCTATCTAGAATAAACACATTCAGCATCATTCGAAATTCTCGCGCACCACATACATTTCTCCACAGTTTGTAAATAGCGCGCGTATCAATCATAATGTCAGTTGGTCAATAGGATCAATTGGTCCCTGCTGTGTAACACCGGCATGGTCAAATTTCACGTTCTCCTTATCCTTCTTGATGGATCGGGTAAACAAATGATGAATTCCTTGTGTGTACATATCACGACATTATCTCCGCGGGAGACTTAATATACGTGCCGGGATGGATAATAATATTCTACAATAATTCATTTTAGTATATTTCATGTACATCCGAGGATTTAAATTGAAAGACATTAAAATAATTCATGAACATTAATAAAAAAAATCACCATTTCTTAAAAAATATAAAAATAAACTAGAAGGAACCTCTCAATATTGACGTACTACTTGGGTGCACAGAATCTTACCTTTCTGACTGTTCGATAAATTTAATATGTTCATAAATAGAAGTCTCTAAAAGATGGTAACATTGATAAAATTAACAACGTATTTTCCTTCATCTTAGAATAGGTTTTGAACGGTATTACTAATTAAAAAAATAGGTCTCGTTTGTATAAAAACAATATGCATCTGTTACTGCTTCGGGCATTAACGGTGAGGTATACCTGAGCGAGTGGTCATCAGATTATTACTCTGTAGAAAACTCAAGCAAAGGGTGACCAGTCAAGGACCTGGTTAAAATAACCATAAAACATCTGGTGATGCTTGCTGAGGTAAAAGTTAATTGACAAACGCGAAAAACGTTTAACGAGACCGCCAGCCCTACTCTTGCAGGACCGCCCCACCAAACTGGCATCTTCAATGCTAGTTAAATAGGCAACGTTCTTTCAATGAACAGAACTTTTAGTCGAACATCACGCGAATACACATCGATAGGCGATCACTCAATCTAGAGGTAACCAAGATTCGTATCGAACAATTCTATCAAACGACACTGTAATACTATTCGATAGGCAATCCCTCAGTCTAGAGGTAGTCATTCATCATCTCAATCGCAGAAGTTTATTACATTGAACGTCTTATTTATAGTTAACCGTATATACATTGTGTAAATATATTCATCATTGTTACATCGTGAATGCTCAATTCTCGAACCCTTGATTCCGGATTTCGTGATACAACCCAACTAGTCGCCGTCAGAAAATCTTGTATGGCAAGGTGATCTGCCTTTGAAAATGCCACTATTACTAGGAGCAGTAGTTGCTCACGGGAAACATCACCCAAAAATAGCTATCCAGCGACACTCGTCCAACAAGCGATACACGCACCACGGCCTTCTTATCGGGTTAAGGGTTGATCGCGGATACGAAAGAGAGAGAGAGAGAAATAGACACACCTGTTTTTCTCTCAAGCGTCAAAGCACACAACGGACTATTGGTTCAACGAGCAGCCAGATCCAGCGTGCACGACATTAACAGCATCCGACCTTACATTGGCATGCATTGAACTTCTTAGAAACAATTTGTAGAGAACAAAAAGTGTACCAGACGAACAAAGTTCGGATAAGTCACAGATATCGAAAAATACTGTCCAAATTCCTTACCAAGCTATTAAACGTAGAGTTCAATTGTACTTAATCCTTGTCTGTGTTAGTGTGGTCCACAATATAGCAGCACATTAAATGTGTTACGTTTTAATTATATCACATTATATTGAGAATTTTATTCTCGTTAATAATACATACCTTTTTCCTAACAATTTAATTTTTTTTCCATTAAAGCGAATGAAAACATTAGTAACGTCGTGTACGTGTAGCTCTGTATCCGTGCAAATTCTGTCTTTAGTGGAATATTAAATAAAGTGCTGTACCAATTATATTCGCGTGCGTTATACAAGAGACCAGTTTACTTATCAGGTACAGCCATTTAGTTTTTAAAGTGATTATTAAACGAGTTGATATTTATTTTTTCACCTTTGCACACTCGAGGCTGATCTGTGCCCTATACAGTATTAAAAACTATTATAACTGGTGCAGGTAAATTTTTTGAAATATATCAACCAAGAAAACGGAAAGGTAAATTAAAGTAAGGCGCGGCAGCAAACTTAATAAATGTCCTTTTGCCTTTCATATTTTTGAATGACTGTCGTTACAAACTTTATTTAAGAAAATTTTTTGTTTGTGCGTGTAGTACATGAATTTGTATACATTATGTTTTTCAGCATAAAAATAGAAATATTATGTATATAAGTAAATGTAAATATCGTCATGTGCTTCAATATATTAGTTATAATTATATTTGAACAATTAAGTTTCTTCCAAATGTCAAAGCAGTTCTGATTTTTATTAACTTGTTTTTTCCTTGCATAATCGAGGGCACACGAATTCCTTATTGAACTCTTAAACGTGCACGTGTGCACAAATGCACTCAGATACCAACATCAGCAAACTTATTTCATTATACCCGATTACCGTTATATTTCTGTTTATGCGATTTTTTATACGCGTCCAATTTACAGAGTTTTTTTTCTACGCGATTCTTCCTTTTATCTTCTTAGTTTTATTCGTTAGAGAAAATATTTATAACGCTTTTCAATTGGCCACTTAACTTTATACTGTAATTCTCAAGAATACTAAAATCTCAAGAAATATGTTTAAGAATGTGATAGATATGAAAGTATTTTTTAAAACAGTACAAGATAATGTTGGAAAAATATAATCCAAAAATATAAACGGAAACTCAATAAATAATGAAATTAATGTAATACCTTCAAATATTTCGAGTGACAAATATTGACTTTGCGCCGATAATAAATAGGTTCGTTTTAGATTACAGTAAATACAGACACTAACGATAAATCATAATTCTTTTTGATTTTTCTGAATTTTCATTAACATTGTTTCATGAAAACGTATAAGATCAATATTGGTGTAACGTAGGTCGGCTTCCTTTTTTGATATTTTTTTGCGTCGAGGGTCTGTTTCTATGCTGTTTTCTTCCGCGTAAGAAAAATTCGCACGTAACGGATAATCCGCGTAATTAGAGAGATGTGTGTGTATATTATAAATATCCGTGAAAAGGAAAGGAAGCAACTTGATTTATTTAATCATTCACACACTACAACAAAGTTGTTGAAATTCTCTGACAATGTATCATAGATTTCTGTAAGAATCGAACACTTTTGTAAGAAATTATAGGCGACTTATTTCGACCGCTTAATATTAAATTGCAATAATGGTACGGAAATAAAATAATAAGCGTGAGACCTGAAGTTTTCAGTTGTACAAAAAAAAATCCGACATCAATTGAAAGAGTATGCTCTATTAAAAAAAACATTGTATAGAAGGTTGTAACTGGGCAGTTATATAGGTTTTATCTATAGAGCTTACTAAGGACGCCGGTGTAAATCTTTGTACAAGTTTTCCTCGCCACCAGCAAGTGTCGCTGACGGAAGTCCCTAAGGGAGCGACGTTTCGAAGTCGAATACGCGGGATGCTTTTCCTCGGGCAGTCTGTAAAATCAGTTCACGGGATTTTCTGTCCTACCGATTAATGGACTAGTGTCGAATGCGACAGTAATAACGACAAATAGCTGGTTGGTGAGAAGAATTTTCTCCTCGACGACCTTAGGAACCTTAAAACCTCCGTCCCAGTCAGGAATACGAGTTTTTCAAATGAAATTCACTCTTTTGCAAATGAAGTACTTTTACATATATATTTTATTTAAAAAGACATTGAATAATGTTAATTACGTAATAAAAAATCAAACATTTTATTATAATTTCTATAATTACATAATTACATATGGAGATGAAGGTATGTATGAAAACTGGGTACCGACAATTCAATAATTCAATAATAATAATAATTTAAGAAGAACCGTATACATTCCATATACTATATACATATGTACATGTAACTTAGTCTATAAACGGTTCTTCTTGACTTATTATCATTAGTGAATCATTGAATTGTCTGTCATGAGTGCCGCATGGTACTGTATTATTAATTTACGTTCAGACAGTTCATCAACAAAAACTCTCGAAGTAGAGGTTGTAAGGAGCACCATTTCTACGCAAGAAAGAAAAGGGAAATCGGGAATTAAACCAACGATAGGAAATTATCAGAATTTAAGGTCTATTTACTTACAATTTAAAAAACATTCCAAACGTAATTGAAAGAGGGCAAAGGTTCTTGGAACCCTCTGGCAATTTGACTAACATCAGTAACTTTAGGACCCCAGTAAACCGAAACTAAGCACTAGTCCGATAAGAGCACACATGGATCATGTAACACCATGCAATTTTCGTTGAAAAGGGCTAACCTAGAGGAAGATTCTCTGGATATAAAAAGCAGTACTTCTGCACGTGCCCGTCACTTATTATTCAAAATGCTTAGCGACGCGGTTACTCTGTCAGTGAACATCTCGATCTCCCTGATCTTAAAGTTGCGCAGTACTTAGTCATACGCGCAACCTGTAAATAACTTTCTTTTCATTAAGTCGTTGACACTAAGATATTTTTGAACTATCTGAGGCGCACTCGACTATTTATCGGAAAAGGTGCAATATCTGGAATTAACTAACACATATTTTTTTTTTTATAATCGGAGCGTTTGGAAAGATTTAAAGTGCACCCAAAATTCAGGTGCGTATTAAAGATCTGATATATTGTTTTCTAACTTGTAGGGTAACTTCGTGAATTTTGCTTTTAAATTGCCTTTGGATAGTTGTCAATTATGATTTGAGGAAAGGTTTTTGAAAACTATCTGCAAAAAGCAAAAGATATACGAGAAACATTTATAAGATTATAAGTTGCAAATATATTATTTTTAGTCCTTAACTTTCTATACTGGAAGCATAGCATTTCTATACAGTTAGCACAAAAAGGAATAACACAAACCAACATGAATCAGAACACTTTATTTTACAAGGATCTTGTATGGAGGACACGATTTCGAGTTCATATCTGTTTTAAATGCCAATAGGATATCCTCGTTGATGATCCGAAGAATTATCTGGATTATTATGAATCCGCGATGAGAGAGGAACTTAAAGCTCAGGTCTGTAGAAAGAGACTTTGAACCAGATTAATAATTTATTTTGTACCGGAATGACTTGATGCAAATAAATATGCACATAAGAATAATACAGAATAATATGCGATAGCGTGACGATAGTTCTGCAGGAACATTGATCGATCTGAAGATCTAGAAGAGATGCTGCTCAATCTTGTTTATACGTTCACTATTACTCGGAGAAGTTGCAAAACTATTACTGACTAAAGGTGGTTTTCCTAGGGACCGGTTTTTGCCGGAATTTGCCTAAAAACGTTGGCAGGAGTGCGAAATACGTATTTTTCATCGTGTTCCTGCCAATATATTTAGGCAAATTCGGTTTCCGCTGTGTAAAAAACCGGTTGCTAGGAAAACCCACTTTAATCGTTGCTTGCACGGCTCAGAGTGATGCAGCGGGGTATTGTCTACGCACGGATCGAGAAATGGTCGATCGATCGCAAGCAGAGTAGTGGAACACCTATCCGCGACACGTTTCCTAATTGTATGTACAGGGATCGTTACGGTGGATTCCTTTAGCGTACCGAACAATATCGATGTGCAAGTTCGCGCAACTCTCTTGTCAATAGCTGTTGACAACGATGTCCGCAATCGAGTCTTCGATTCTGTTCGATCGTGAAACATTTTCACTTGGCGTAACTATATTATATTGTACTGTCAGTTTTATTAATTGGTCAGAGTTTAACTGCTTTATCATTTAAATCGTAATACAATATATTCTTGCTGATAAATATAATATAGGATTTTGTGTGTACTCGATTGACATTGTTTTTTTTTTTTTTTTATATTTGGTGATACTAAGCGAGAGCAGAATGTATTCGTCTAGATATTACAGTAGTCTAGTATAGAAAAGCTAGAAATTTTTTCTTTCTTTGTCGATCCAATAATGCTCTTAACTGTCTCGTGAACATTGTGCTTTTAATAATATAATACATCTATTTGGGTATATTTGGCTCCAGTAATTAATGGATACTGTACCTTATAATATCAATTTTTATGCTTAACGTACTTCTGGAAATAGAACAAATTCGTCAAGGGTTACATCCGTATAAGCATTACAATAGCTATGTTAGCTCTTGTATCTCATGCAGTTTTAAAAATAGAGTAAACCACATAGCAATATTAAATTATCGATGTAGTATTTTATGTCTGAAAAAGAAATATAAATAAAATGTAAAGGTGTACATCCAAATGATGTCAAATATTATATTTCATAAGTTACTTATGAACTGCTAAAGATTTATCTATAGTTCAACAGCACTGAGACGTGGTGTTATGTCTGGTGGAGAAACAGATGTGCAGGCACACACATTTACACGCAGGGCTTCAAACATAAATCAAACTTTGAGAGCATACTACCGAAAACGATACGTCTGGCAACTATCGCGGGTAATTTACGGTAGTTCCCAATATAAATAACGTATTTCGGGAACTCCATCAAATCTCGGCGTGAAAATTGTTTGTTCACCGAAATTTCCGGGAGCACTTTAATCAATACGCAACATTGAATTTTAGAAATCAATCAAACTCCAAATCCTATAGATGGAGCTTGCTGTATAAATGAAAAGGCATCGCATTGTAGACGGTGACATAACATCGATGTGCATAGACGTAAAATTTGGATCAAAATTAGTAATTGTATTAAAAACTCGATCTGAGGTATAACATTCTGGGATTTTCGTGAAACAGTGTCTTGGCTAGATTGCAAAACAATGTACTTCTAAGTAGATGGACATGTGATTATATACAATTACATGTACTACACTGGCTCTAATTGTAGACTGATTCTAATTATTAGGCAAGTATTGTAAAATGTATATTGCGATAAATTAAACACTTTTATATATTTTGTTAGTATTATGTTCCAGAAACTTGGTATATTCTGTTTGGTTATTGGCTATATCATACAGTACGATTTTATGATTAAAGCTAAGGAAAATTTTGTGCCAAATAGTCCTAAAATTGAATTTTTCAATACAGTTTTTTAGAACGTTTATCAGATGAAAATAGTGTTTCATACTATATTTTTTTCTTTTTAATTGAAACATTATGATCATTCTGAACGCTTTAAATAAAAATAATCTATTTCTTCTTTACACCAAGACACTGCGCATATAAAAAACACAAAAATAAGAAACAAAATATAGTATACATAATAGACGGTAGGGTTAAAATGGAAATGTGTAAAAATGAAAAAAAAAGCGTGTTACTCACCCGAAAATAGTTCCAGAAATTCTTCGACACCGTAGTTGCCTGTGAACCTGTACGTTGGATCCTGAAGTGCATTCTTTCCATGAACTTTTACCCGCTTTATCATGAAACTGATGTTATCCGGTTGGCCATCCTGATTAAAATCTGTAAGTGTATTCAAAGATATGTTAGAGCTTTAATATTAAATTGAATGATTATAGATAATAATGACGGTCTTTACAAAATTCTCGAAATATAATGTTCTATTTCGAATAAAATATATTTAAAAACATAAGTGTAATTTATTAAAACAAGGTAACCAAAGGTGAGGTTTGCTTGTAGATTGATTACAGAATGTTGTATCTTTTCGCGTCAAATTTTTCGCCATCTTTGAACCTAACATTCATGAATTTGTATTATAACATTAAGAGTATAAGCGAACTTAGGATACAAATCCAAAAGGGTATTTATTGTGATTGAAAGAAGTCACCTGAGCCATCTGTTTACACTCTGGCTTGCCTATCAAGTGACTCGGACTAGGCCGCTTAACGGCTAACTGTGGTATCAACGCAATGACATGTAAAGCGTGGCGCTTAACGTGTTAAAGTATTTTGTACCACTTGTTAGGCCTAAAACGTAAAGTATACGCTGAATCTTGTATCCGCCTTTTCTAATTATGCACTCAACGATGCGAAAGGAGATGGTTGGATGTAATAATTTACCAATTTCACTACTAGCGGATCATTACAGTATTAATATGCGCTCCTTTGCTTCTCGTCTCATACTCGTCTCATTATGCGCATCTCGTCGCGTCAGGGATAGGATAGCTGAGCTTGCGGTACAGCACCTCACGCTCTGTTGAGCAGTCTGTCCGCGGCAGAGCCGTATATAATATACTGTTGTGTAATAATGTGGGGATGTGTAGGTAGTGGTCGTAGAAGATTAACGCAGGATATAGTTTTCGAAACGGTATGCATATTTTTTTATGGTAGCTTAAACTGAATTGTTGGGGCACAGCGCTTTAGCCACGCATTTTCACACGCACACACATGCACACGAGCACACACAGGTACACGTACACGTATGCACACATACACGCATGCATACGCATATGCACACGTACTGATTCTTCTATATGTTCGAGGCTTTAGGACACTCGAAATTCTTTTACGCTTTGTATATAGAATGGCGGATAAAGCGGCCGTCCGCGTTTAAGCTGCGGTCGTCGCAACGCAATTCTTAAGAGAAATTATTTCTACCCGACAATCATTATAAGAGAAAAGAGTCATTTTTTTCCCTTCTATATCGATATTGTTTTGAATATAACGAATGACAGTTCAAACGTAGATTTAAAGAGTAAGGCTAATTTCATTATTCAACTTCAATTGGGAAAATGAATATCCATGTGAAGTTTCAAAATATGTGTCATAATAAATAATCTTATAATATCTAAAGATGACATTGATGACTCGTAAAAAAATTCATGTACGCTCTGTCCTTCTTTGATTTTGTTTCAAGTCTGTCTCAAAATCGAAAACTTTCATACCACAGACGATCGAGAAGTGTCTACATTTAAAGTATTATAATATAATAAAACGGATTTGTCGATTAAAATAAACACGCAATCGTTCTACATTTGAGCCCTTTTAAATTGAAGTTTTGATTATTGAGATGAAATTATGTTTTATGTACGAATTCTACAGATTCTTTGAAGAGATATTTCGCAAATTACGATATACATTGATTACTTTTGTAATTACCCTACGATTTGAAAGTGAAAGACTGATATACGTCAATGTATGAAGAAATCATCATTTGTTACATAAAGAAGCATTATTTCTCGCAATTTCTATAACATAGAAATATAGAAGAATGAAAAAGATTTTAGTATGAGAAATATATGTTGTGAGGAAGGGCAATAACAATGTTAAACCTACATAATTTAATAAATAAAAATTAAATTTATAAATTGATAGGATATAAAAATATATTTAAGCTTATATTTTCATTAATGTATATTCTCTCTCTTTAGTGATTTATAATTTAAAGTACCGATGAATAGAATATTCCAGTATAGATAATTTTAATATAAATATGTTTTTAGTAACTATATCCGGTTTTTCTAATCTGGTACACGTGACAATATAATTATAGTAATATCTTCATTTGTGTTACCTAGGTAAAAACCCAAATTTTCAACAAATCGAGGCGACACCGTTTTTCAGAACAAAGGGGGCCATAGACAAAAGATACAAATTAAACATGACATGAGATAAGCAAGATTTTTAAATACTAGTTTAAAAAGTATTATCAGTCACTTGTCAATTCCATTTTCTTTTATTTGAAATGTTTTTTAACATTTTGGTGAGATTTTGCCGATCAAAATGAGTTGCCGATAAACATGATATAGTCAGAAACACATTTACTTATTTATTACGTATTAAGTTATTTATTTCATACAGAAATAAGGAAATTCTAAATAAGTAAATGTGGTAGAAATTACATCATGTTTAGTCTCAATTTTACCGTGAAAATCTCAGCAACAAGTTAAAAAATATTCTATGTATCGTACAAGTACCGCATTGTGTGTCATATTACACGTTTTATTGGATTCGAGGATGATAACATAGGCGTAAGAGCAGGGTTACATACTCGGAAGAGCGATAGTAACAGAGATTCAATAATCATTCTCATATTGGTTGCACTTCATGGATACCATTTGTAACTTGAACGAGGCAGATGACACCGTATTCGAGACATATGATTCGTCTTTGTAGTGTGCTGAACAGAAGCGACGGCGAACAAAAGAGACTTATGCTTCCATGCTATTAGTCAAATATGTATTGATTTCTTTCTTCTTGATGTCAATAAAATCTTGTTGCTCTCTTGGCAAATGCCGCTCAAATCGTATCGTGCTCCTTGTAAATGTCGTTTAAACCGTATCTCCTTGCTCGCAAATGCAGCTCAGATAGAGCATCTTTCATCGCTATTACCGCAGTACGGCTTACGCATTCACCAGAAACTGTGGTTGTAATTATATCGTGTTTGGTTTCACTTTGAACGGAAAAGTCTCATTAATACGTCAAAAAAGATTTAAAGTTTCAAAAATAAAATTGCAAAAGTTTGTGACAATACTTTTTAGCCTGGATATTAAAAATCTCATTTGCCCACATCACATTTGAACTGCCTCTTCTGTCCGAGGTCTCCGTTATGCACTGGTCCTTTTATTAAGGACAATACACAGGCGTGGAAAACCGTGCCTTCTATTTCGTAAATATTGCAAATCGTATTCATGTTATGCGTCTTTTATGGAGAATTTACTGTACCTCTTTGACTCACGGTTATTATAAAGTAACCTTCTTTTTATCGTCCTAATTGTTTTGTTTTAAGTTAGCTTTGTTCTATTCCAAATTCGTGGATTATCATAAATTAAAAGGCTGCCCGTTATTCGTTGCATGATTCATAGCTTATATTGAACTTTTTTCTTCTCTAAGAGTATCACAGTATGCCAAGAAAAGGATTAAAAGTATGTTCAAAGTGTTGAAATGTAAAAGAAATATCGATTATAGAACGTTATTGCGTTTACTTTTCCGATACTCTGCTATACTCTGATTATATTCTGCATAAAATTGTCTTTAGTTTATCCTTTTTATTCCCGATATCGTATACGTAAAATGTCATAGCAGATATTAATTTTTTTTTCCACCTACAGGCTTTTGCGTTTTACGCTTCCAATTTATTCCCTTGGCTTTGCATGCGTGAATGATGTTTGAAAAGCGTTTTGTGCGCGGGTGGCTGGCTTTGCCTCCTGGTTTTGTGAAAGCCGAATAGAACTAATGGCTGCGATTGGCAGGAAAGCGGATGCGTTTTTGGCATCGTACGGTCTGCCGATGTATAACACCATGCACATTGTTTTCCGTGGGACAATACTTCGCTCTTTATTACTGAGGAATATTCCACCTGCTAGTGAATGCCCGTTATTCCGCTCTGATTGTCGTGTTATTGCCTTACGATATTTATGTGAGCGTTTTATGTACCGGTACGCACTGAGAGTATTGCAAAACCGTCATTTTGAAATATATACTGTTGTTTTTCGTGCGGCTCGTAACTACGAATGTTAATGATGAGTTTGCTGGTTATGATCGACTGCTAATAAAATTCAAAATTTTTTAATAATCAGTAACCTATGCTGAATGCTCTCACGTGCTTGCTGAAAAAAACCAATATTTCATTCGTGCGCGTTATCTACAATCGGGAATAATTTCGTTCGTGATATGTAGATTGTTGTTAACTAGTCAGCATGATTTAGGAGTACACTTATGCATGTTGATTTTTCATTTTCAATAAGCATTCTCATACATTTTTTTATTTGCGGAATAATGTATTAGGTGTAATCTGCTGTCATTAAATGTAATAAGTCTTTTAGAGTAGGCTTTTTTATATATGAGGTGACGAACCCACTTTAATCATCGAAATATTTCACTTATCTTTTTTAATAGTTGTTGAATTGATCACTTGAATATGGATAGAATATGGATAGAATATTTAAATCCAAAATCCATTTATAAATGGTACATTGTAAGGATACCAAATAAATTTGTATATTTCATAATTTGTAAGAAAAATGGTCTTACGGTTAGCATTATATGTACGAGTTTAATATTTGACACGTATTACTTTACTTATTCGGTTTTTTTTTTCAGTGGACTATTATTATTTGTAAAAGTAATGTAAGTATATTGGTTAACACGTCGCTGCATGATCCTCTTAAAGTGTTAGTATGTAATGCACTCGTTTTATATATTTATTTTTACTTTACTTGCCTCTTTGTCACGAAGGATTATGTAAGATTATTTAATACTAGAAGTTATATTCACCCAGGCTTATAATTCGTTTGAAGCTGAAAAACGATAAACCATCGACTGATTTTATTTGATCATCGACTACTCTTATTACCTGTAATATTGGTCTATTTTTGTTCCCTTTATTCGTATTGCATGTAGTATTAAGTAAAAATCAAAAGTAGCATAAATCACAAATAAAAAAATAACATTTACGTGTTTTTTTTTATTCTTTGCTTCTATAGTTTTTCATTTAAAAAAAGGATTACATTGAGATACAAAAAATGATAGCGATTGTGTAAGAATTAAGGAACTTAGATTTCTATAAAATTTAAACATAATTTCAAGGTAAAAAATAGTATTTTAAATAACTGGTTACTTGCGTTCGGTATACATTAGATGAATTTATGTAAAAACAGAACAATAAATAAGCATAATGTACAAATGCAACAAAGATATTGATTATGGCAAAATCAATCTTGGTAAATAATAATTACCTTTAGTTTCTGAGAAATCTTGGATATGTTTAGTGTAATTATATATAATATTCCAATAGACAGGTACGCGGAATTTTTTTTTCTAATTTGAAAGTAACATAGATTATTCCATAGATGCCAAAATAAGTATAAACTTTGACTGAGTAATAAAGTAACATTTTAACAATACATTTCGAAACCTATACAGTATTCAACTTTGGACGTCAGAATCGATCTATATATCGACACATGAGAGCATTTAAATTCGGAATTTTATATATAACGTGAAATGAATGTGGGTACATGATTAATAACAAAATGCAGAATTCAAATATCGATAATACAATAAGGAGTTTCATTTTTAATATTTGATTATGCTCTAAACTTTGTAATTACGTAACTTAATGTCTCAGTCTCTTTTGAATAAGTAAAAAAAAGAATAGGATATTAAATTGTACAAAGATGGAAACTAATAACCATACAAAACTTTTGAATAATTGAAATACTTTCTAACGCGACTAACTTAAAAAAAATACAGAAAAATGTTCAGCAATTACAATTTATAACGTCCGCTCGACATATGAAACTGAAAATTTAAAAATTTGTTGACTTTTACTTTTACTTTTATTTCTTATTACTTTTTACTTTTATAGTTTGTATATAAATAAGGATATTGTACAAAAATAAATCCAAAAATTATGTCTTCAAGTGTTGTCTTCAAAATCATATATATAGTCGGAGAACAAGAGGTTAATTATAGAATGAAAGACTTTAACCATGTAAACCCATTCACTTCCAATTATGAGATATCTCATAATTTGTGCTACAAGTTTAGATTGATTACAATTAGTCAGGAAATATATTTATTTCCGTTTAAGTTAGGAATTATTAGAAAGTTTGAATACAAATTTTATATATTAATATTTTGTGATTATATGAACAATGATTTACAGTCTGTTTTTATTGTTTAATGTTGTTTAGTAGAAAGTGATCTCTTACGTCTGATTTTGCCTTTGGCACCCAAAGCAAGACGGTCTAAATTTGCCTGGCAGTGAATGGGTTAAAGATTGCAAGAGATAGCCTTAAATTATTCCTGTTTGATTGTTGATGTAACTATGTTTTTATAATATATACGTATAATCAGACTTTCACGAACAGAGGTGGTCGGTTCTTTTTTAAAAGCGCGATGTATATCTCAGAAATGAGAATTGTGACGTTGAGTGCACGCGATTAGATTTATCGGCTAGTTATTTGATAGCGCTATAGTAATCACGGAGATTAAAGGAACACCAGTTTCAAAATGACATGGAAGCCGATAGCCGATAACGAAAATCGCTGAAGCTCGAGTAATTTTCGTTTACCATTGCGGTATAAAACCAGGATGGGATAGTTGTTCGCGTGGCGAATAGCATTTTATCAGCCGTCTTCTCTGGGGGAATACCAATCGAAACTGGAAAAACGAGCTACTGACACGCGGCGACCACTCCCTTTTGTCGATCAATTTAACAGAAATTTTCCTCTGACTTCAATTTTCCTGAATTAAGGTCAACGCGTTTAACGTCGTATTATTTATAGTCAATCGATAATGGTAGGTGTAAGAAAAAATACAAAAGACATTTAAAATACATATAAATCTATGAAATGATTGTCGTTTGATAATGGGTCTTCTGAAGCTCTGTCTACGTCTTTTTTAACGAATCAAAACATCTTCATTACGTATAACATCATTGAAAAATATTATTTGCAGAATTTAAATCATATAAAAAGCCATGTGATGTGAATTATATAATTGTTTGCAAAGGAGATATCAGACGTTTGGCATAATAAAGCCTAATAAAATTTTGAAGATCTGGTAGAGAACGAGAGTAACGTTGCTGGACCAAATGTGACAATTGAATAATATTTTATTAAACAAGCTTCACTGATAAAATTTATGAAGGATATGTAATTTGGAAGTTATTTGCAATTACACAGGATAAAGCCGTTGATGTGTAAAAAAGGCTAGATATTCGTCTCCGTATTTCTGATATTTTGTTCGCGTACTGCTGGTACAGATTGCCTAGACTATTGTTCAGAAGTTTGATGTTGCATTAATCAGCTTTGGTTTCTCGATGGCTTAAGAGCGTCTGGCGCTTTTGCCACGGGAAATGCCTCAAGGACCACTTCCAAGCTGAGAAGTATTCTTCTTGGGATACTAAATAATGCATATAAAGTGCTTGCTAACGCCAAAGAGCAAGCAAACGAGAAGTTTATGACATGATCTTAAGATGGAAGGCGGGAAAAGCTCTGTGTGTAGCCTTACCTGTTTCTAATATAAAGTAATACTATGAATCATCTTAAATAATGTTCACTCCTGGTCGAAAGGTGATAGTTGAAAAATGTGAAGCTCTGTAATCCAATTTAAAATGCTATTTACCTACGAAAAGCAAATTTTTGTAAGGGCTTTCCGTTATTTGTTTAAACGATGTAAATAGAGGGAAGTTTGTTCCGATTCCCTGCTTATGTACTAATAGAACATTTGAGGTTTCATCTTTACTTTTACATATATAGTGGTTACAAAAGAACTTTGCGACTTTACGCAAAATTTAATATGCAAAAATTGCAAATTCATCTGCCATTTATAGGCAATATGAATAGGTGTTCATTGAAGTTTGTAATTTTGGCATTAAATACAATTGTGCTGCATAATACGGTATATTTGTTACACTTATTATTATCCATTTTTGTAGATGACGGCAGCTACAAATTTTTTTTAATATGCAGAAAGTTACATGAACTCACATAGAAAGAGGCAAGGGACAAGGAAGCTGACGGTGTGAAACACAAACTTTTTTGAGTAAAGCTTGCACTGCAACATTGCGCAACTGTATTACAGCGGGTACGGATACACCACCTTATTAATGGTCAATTTTCAAGCAAAGCTTTTAAATACTAATGGCACACGAATAGACGACATGTTTGCATCTTATATTTCTAATTTATGATTTGTATAACCCTTTATAAAGGACGTTTTTTTTTAATTTTATATATTTGACACTATATTTTGACATTTCATCTATATTTTAATGCTAGATTTCGTGTAAACTTATACTTTTAACGAGAAAGGTAAAAGTTGGATGTTGCACAATAACAAGATGATCGATGAATGGTCTCAGAATTATTATTAATTATGGAGTCAGAATTATCTATGAATCCGGAAGAAAACAATGGCTGATTTAACAAAGCATGCACGCGGAATATTACTTTAAAGTTACCGTGGCTTACATAGGGTTAATGAAAGCTTTTATATTATTAAAGAAATACTTCATATTATTAAAGGCAATTTAATTTTGTATGGTTGAAAAATAGGTGATAAGGAATGTCTGTTTATTACACACAACACAAATATCAAATACCGCAGGAAATGTGAAAACTTAAACTTTTTCAAGTATTATATTGTATATTAAAATTATGGAAAAAAATGAGAAAGAGAATAGCACATACTATAATTATATCTATGTTATAAAAAAGAATACTTGATATTATTGCCGTGCAGTATAAAATATACGTCGGTGAAAAATACATCGTACAGTAAAAGTTTCATGTTTGTCGCTCTGGAGCTTCCTCGTAAAAGTAACTGAGCTGCTTATACGGCTATGCTAGCTTCATCCTTTACCCATAGTATTTTTCTCGGAGTCAGTCAAACGTGTTATGGGGCACAAAATGCGTTACATAAAGTGGGTTCTGTGAGGTCACGACTTGACGGTTCTTAACGCAATGATGTAACTTTCTTAGTTTAACATTTTCTTAACCTGAAATTTTGTTTAATGTATTGATGAGATTTTTTCGATCCATATGAGATTAAGCATGATATAATTATGGTCACATTTACTTATTTAATAGTTATTCTACTAGTTATTTTATTTTATTATTGCTTCGATTAAATTAAAAAGGTGGGTTGTTGGTCACACTTGAAATTATAATAGGTGTAAGTTTTTTAATGGCGACCGAGCCGTTTGTGTGCGTGTGTCTGTTGTGCGTGTGCGTGTGCTTCCAGCAGATTGCTGCGGTGGGAATATCAAGGGCCTCGTAAGAATAAAATCGTATTTTAATATTATCTATATTTCATTGTCCAAATTCTGTTCTTTCTATTGTCCGCGCCTTTTTTTCAATAAATAGTCTACATAGACAACTATTAATAATATGCTGTTGCGCTTGCTTGATACTGATAACTCCATAATGTAACGGGAAACAACAATCACTATTCAATAACAACCAGAAACTATTTATTTATACACAATAGAATATATCGTGTAATATAGAGATCGCGTCTGGCAATGACGGAACTGGCGCGCTCTCTCTCTCTCCTGAGTATTCTGTTGTCAACTCTGTTGACAACCGTCGCTCTGTGAGCATAACGCGGTACCCTCAGCCGGCGTTATAATATTATAAATTAGAGGTATACAAAGTAATACAATATTTTACATTAAATTTTCTTGACAATGAGATGATATGCATATAAATATGAAATATAAATATGAATAGCCTGCTTCAGAAGACTATAAGACATATTGTTAAAAATTACTACCGAGCAAGAGAGATTAGGAGGACGATATCGACAGAAGTTTTAAAACCTTTTCCAAAATTTTGTTAAACAGTAATATTTCATTTTTATTCAGTATATGTATATGTAATCTTATGCCTTCGCTACAAGCATTTGATTTTATGTCAAATGTACAGTCTGCCTACATAGAAATGGGCAATGTATGCTTATGCTTGTACGTTATTCATCGTAAGGTGTCTTTTTTCTCGTTAGTAACACGTCGTTCCTTATACATTTATCGAGAAATTATGGAAGCATGCCTTACATTCGACATGTACAACAATGTATAACGATATTTTATGTATTTTTCTAGTGATCTATACTCGCAATTCGATTGAAATCTTAACAAATTTAATTACTGAATAGATATTAAATAAGTAAATATGATCGTAATTATATCGTATTTGGTCTAATTTTGATCGGAAAAATCTTACCAATATCTTACAAAAATGTTCAAATCAAAATACTGAAATAAAATAGGTTTATGGTAATATATTTTGGCCGGTTTTTAGATCTCTCTTTTGCCGTACCTCGCTTTTGGCCAGATTTTTTGTCCTTAGTCCCTTCTGTTCAACATAATGCAAGGTAAATGGGAAACAGTATCTCCTGCCTCGTAAATGTCACAAGCGGTATCTATGCTGAGTGATAAGTATGGAATGATTACTATATAATGATCTGGACATGAAGTTTTAGAGTATAGTTGGCGTCAAGTAAGAAAACTGACAAGAGAAATGAGAGTCTAATTCGCTGGGCGGAAAGCACAAACCTTTTCTCACATATATTTATGATCTAAGCATATTATCTGTTGATTGATTACGTAAACTAATTTGACCGCATAGCAAAGTTAGTGGACACAGATTTTAAGACCGAGTGAGATAGCGCGAATTAGTCCACGAGTCACAAAGCATTGACGTAAGCATAGAATCATGGTACGCAAAAAGAGTAAATCGTGAGGTTTGATAGATTCCTCGTAAGTATAAGGATCCTACTTCTTTGCAACTCGCGACGTTGATAACGTAAATGTAAGAAGTGGGAAAGCGTCATCGTTGCTTCTTAGCTGAGGCTAATAATAAAATAATAATTGATCTTTGTGTTAGACAAGGACGCACCTCAGAGATAAACGAATATCGTGGATGTTCGAGCGACAGATAATAAAGGAATAAAAGAAAGGGAATGTGTTACTGCTTTAGGGATTAACGGTAAGTTATACTTGAGCAAGTATTCACCAGATGTTTTATTACTCTATAGAAAGCTCAAGCAAAGGGTGACCAGGTAACGACCTTCTTAAATAATGTCATTTAAATAGCTAACGTTCTTCCAACGGTTTGGGAACTTCTAGTCGAATATCACGCGAGTACACACCGATAGACGATTCCTTAAACTAGAAGTAGTCAAGAATCGTATCAAGGAATTCTATCAATCGACACTATAGTACAATTCGATAGGCGATTCCTCAGACTAGAGATAGCCACTAATCGTATCAGTAGTACAAGTTTGTTCGTTATATTAAGCCATATATACATAACCAAATTTGTTATTTATTCTGTAAATATATACGTTGCTGTTATATCGCGAGTGGTCAATTCTCGAACACTTAGTTTCGGATCCTATGATACCACCCAACTAGTCGCTGTCTGAAAACTTCGTACGGCGAGGTGGTCTGCCTTTGGGAATGCCACCATTACTGGGAGCAGCAGTTGCTCACGGGAAAGATCACTCAAAAATTGTTATCCAACGACACTCACCCAACCAATGATACACACACCACAGCCTTCTTGCCGGGTTAAAGGCCGATAGCGGACACAAGAGAGAGAGAGAGGAATAGACACGCCTATTTCTCTCTCAGCGTCAACGCACATACGACGTAACATTGGTTCTGCGAGCCGGATCCAGCGTGCACGCCATCAACAGGAAATTGATCTTTCTCGTTTTTGAGGAACGAAAGTACTGGAATCACGATTGTCCAGCCCAGTACGTGTACTAAGGATGTGATCAACTAGAAATTTTTTGATGAAAACAGTTAATGATCCATACAAAAATTCTAGCACCACGGATTACTCAATCATGGGTTTCGTGACTTTTTGATCGTATGCAAAATGTTAACAGTTAACAGTAACGACAGCAAAATATTGACGCCGGGGCGTGTTCGAGCTCATTATAAAAGTCAAAAGATTCTCAACCCCTAGCCAATCGTAACGAGATGTGTCTGTTCATTGTTGGCAAATTGGAAATCTGCAAAGGGGCACGATACTCATTCTTCTCCAATCATCATTTACAGTATACCTATAGTGTAGTTGTATCTATCCCACAAATAATGCGTGACATCCCGCAATTTATTTTCGGCCCAGACTGCTAAGGTCATTTAGCCTAATATTTATTACCTATGCAGCAGTAGCGTACATTTTTAATTTATTGAACAACATTCTGAGCATTTCCTAAACATTTTAATTTATCATTAAAGAGGTAGAACAAAAATTTAGGTTATAATGGATACAAGAAAAATCGCAATATAAAAGCCTACCATATTGATAAATGTACTGCTATATAAATAGCAAAGATTATTGGCTCGAGTTTCTGGTTATGTTTCGTATTATAAATTAAATATTTGTGATGTGAAAAATACAATTTTATGGAAAGTTATTAGCAATATAAGGGATAAGTTTCGCATTCTGTTGTACAGTTTGATATGCTTTGGGTCATAAAATGGCCTTGATCTTAATTCTTTCTTCTTTAAATTATCCTTAAAAATGGGTCTTGTGTTGTAATATTGTCAATAGTGATAATATGTCCTAAAATGTAGGATTATGTGTTTGCCAGATGTATGTTGAGTTAATAAGATAGGAGGTGTGATCAAAAAGTAAGGTAACTTTTTGAATTTCGCAGGATACCTACACTCGATTTCCGTTTCCTTTTTTTCCTTATGTTTGTGCATTCGTTCCGAACATATGTTCACACTTTCAGCTATACAGCATCTTTCGTTTGTGTGTGAGAGGCATTAGGCTTGGACGTGTTTTGCGTGTTCGGCAATTTTCGGCTGTCTAAAAAAATGGAGTGAAGAATTTGCATTAAATTTTGTGTAAAAAATGGAATGGAATGCGCCAAAACACTTTAAATGTTGATACTGGCATACGGTGAGTGTATTCTGAGTAAAAGAAATGTGTATAAGTGGTACAAGCTCTTTCAAGAAGGTCGAGAAGATGTTCACGACGAACCTTGCTCTGGACGCCGTTCTGCTCACTGTTTTCTTCGATTATCATGGCCTAGTGCGTCAGAAGTTCTTATCACAAGGTCGTACGATTAATAAGGAGTATTACGTTGAAGTTATGCAGCGTTTGCGTGAAGTAGTACGAAAAAAACGCTCCGAATTGTGGCAAAACAATTCATGGATTTTGCATTACGATAACGCACCTGCTCACACATCGTTGCTTGTAAGTGATTTTGTGGCCAAAAATAACACCGCAATCATGCCTCAGCCACCATATTCACCGAATTTGACACCCTGTGACGAGATTTGCATCGATTGAGGAAATAAAGACTGTATCGCTGGAAGAGCTCAAGGTTATACCAAAAAGTACTCTCAGAAGTGCTTGGAGGATTGGAAGAAGCGCTGGCACAAGTGTATTATATCTAGGGGAATTACTTTGAAAGAGACAACATAAATATTCATGAATAAATAAATATTTTTTAATAAAAATAAAGTCACCTTACTTTTTGATCACATCTCGTATACTGAGATTTATCCATTTATTTTGCACATTAGTGTATTGTTATTGCAGTGAACTCCACAATAATTCAAAAAGGTAAAAAGGTTTATAAAAATTTAGTGAAAATAACCGAGAAAGATTAGATAACAAAACGTGTAATCGATATGATTGTAAAACTTGTGAGCGAGTGCTGTTATAATAAATAATTCTTTCTATTACATTGTGTACGATTAAGGATCGGAGGCGCCGAGTGTAAGATAGAAACATTCTACAAGGAATATAGTCTTAATGTATACAAAGTGCATTGGAATTTCGAGTGCCATAGGCCCTCGGTCGTATAAAACTCTATGTATGAGAAAATGATTGGGGCACTGTGTAAGGTACTGCGAGAACAGTCTAGTTTGAAGAGTGGGAAAGAAGAGTTAAGTTTGAGCAGTCGTAGAAGAAATACTTCTTTAATTCATTACTTTCATTCATTTTCTTAAATTTTTTTTATTACAAACCTATTACATTCTTTTGTAAATAACTAATGATATTTTTCTGTTTGAGATATTACTGTATCGACTTGCGGCGACATAAGCGTTGAGGCTATTCTCATTACTATGGGCTGTAATGCAGAGTGGGACTAAAGTATGAAAAAGGAAGAGATGGAATGTTGTCGCGCGTATACTTGCGAACTCGTTAGTAAGGCAAAACAGACCTTGCCATAAACACATGAATATTCTTTGATGACGGATGTACTGTATGTCAGAATGTAACAGCGGCAGGAGTATTTGCGGAAGAAGGTCGAGGTAGTGCGACCTCTGACGCGTGGTTCAGTCGTGTCCTATGCTGTCTCTAACTTGATCGTTAGATCGTTAAATCGTGTTCTTATTTTCTCTGAATTATCCATTCGTAAGAGATGGGGACGGTAAAATAAGAGAGAGGGATGGAAGTCAGCAAAAATGAAATTAATAACCACAAACGTATATTATTAAACAAAAAATCATAAACATGATTATAAATATAATCTTAACGTAATATAATCCGCATCGCTTGGTTCTTTTATTTTGATGCCTATGTTTTTCTCGAGGCAAGACAAGCCTCTCTCGCTTCTCTCGCATCTGTCAGCCGATGTCTCTACTAATCAATGTATTCGCGTACCCGCTAGTCATGTTTCCCTTACACATAGTACACTCAAATATAATAATAACATTTAATAACATTTATTTATAATAACATTTATATGATATAACGCGCAGAAACTCATTGTCGCGAATTACACGTTCTTGGTCAGGTTCTCTAATGTTTTACTTAATGATCGTTCGCGGTATGACTGTCTCAACTTAGAGTCATGGAAGGTTTTCTACTATTTACATTTACCATAGATAGAAATAGATCATAGAAATTTGGAAAAATTATTCACTTTGACCATAACAATATATTAATAAAAGTTATAATATTTTACTTATATTGCTAGCGCACGCATAATATTAGATGAATATACATATAAATAATTTATCAATGTTAATAAGTATTTATCGAGCTCATACGTATAAGTATTCTGAATTTATCATTTCTTCTTGCGAACGTAAGATGCGTTTATTGATTCTATCAATTGCTTTTGTGGACTGTATATATTCCACACAAGTTTATTGTCTACGTTAATATTAAACATTTAAATATTTTATATGAATTGCGTTCGAGTACCTTCGTGACTTATCGCAATCGTGTTATCATTGTTAGGAGAATCCGACGCGGTCAAGCGCGCGGTATATTCGTTAAGAGACCGGAAATTTTGGTGGAAAGGTAAGGCTATCGGCGTAACGCACGACGGAAGAAGTAGGGGAATCCTAAGTAATATTGTGCCCGGGTCCATCGAGGCACACGTGGTCATGCTACGTTAAACATAACGTGATTACGAGTTAGAAATATTTGGATATTTTTACTGCAGACGCTTCATCATTAACTCTTTATAGTTCAACATATTTTATCCGTTTTCTTTAAGCCGGCAGATATTCTGGATTGTGTGCAAGTTACGTCTTAATATGCACGGTGGTCAATCAAAAAGATTTTTTAATGGTGGCTTTTTTTTTGGTAAGCAGAAATAGAGTAGCAGCTGAGAGTTTATTTGATTTACGCGCATGACTGTTGTATGATACTGCTAGCAACGAATGTCATATCGAGACATGCTGTATACAGGAATGCAGCAAATTAAGATTTATAGATGTAAAGTGTAATCTATGTAGTTAACGTTGAGAAAAAAATAGGCGTGTGTATCTCTCTCTCTCGCGTATCCACGATGAACCTTTAACCTGGCGAAGGCCGTAGTGTATCGTTGTTTGCGTGAGTGTCGCTGGATAACAATGTTGGGTGATCTGTCTCATGAGCAACTGTTGCTCTCAGATACGATGACGTTTCCAAAGACAGGTCATTTCGCCGTACGAGGTTTTTGGACAGGGACTAGTTGGGTGGTATCACAGAATCCGGAGTCAATAATCGAAAATTGAATACTAACGACATAACAAAACAACGTGTATATTTACAAACTGAATAACAAATGATGGTTATGTATGAGTCGCTTAGTGTAAAGGAACTTCTAAGAGTGAAATAACTATTGGCAACCTCTAGTTTGAGAGATTGCCTATCGATTTGTGCTAACATCGTTTCATACAACTCTCTGAAGTGATTCTTGGCTACCTCTAATTTGAGGAGTCGCTTAACGATATGTACAAGCGTGTTGGTCGGTTAGAAGTCTTTTTTTTTTAATTTATTTTTCGGCATCGACTGCTAAGGTCATTTGGCCTAGGATCTACTGTTTAAGGTGGGTTCCGAACCACCAGAGCTACAGTATACATATCACATAGAAAAACCAGAGGTCGGGATTCGACCTGGGTCTGCCGCGTGGCCGTCTGAGCTTCTGTCCACTACACCATCGTAGCTCTAGAAGTCTTTTATATGATTCTCGGCTATCTTTAGTTTGAGAGATCAGCTATCGACGTATACTCGCGTATTGTTCATCTAGAAGTCTTAAGAGTAGTAAAACATATAGGGTCTACTTCTTCAGGCATTCCTTTCCGTTAATGCCCAATGCAGTAACATATGTGTAACGTAAGGATTAAGTTTTTGAAAAATATGACGTTATGAAAATTGGTATGTATTAGGCTGTCCCAAAAGTTTCTTTCGATTTATAAGGTAGTAATAGATGCTCAATGTTTTTTGCTTTATATTGTATGTATGTATGTATTTATTTCGCAAACTTTGCTTTTGGAGTTATTCTTATCAATTATCGTTCTCTCCCTTACTAACGCTCGCCCGTCTTTTCTTGACGTCTGGTCACTCCCTTTTTCTCCCCTCTACCGCTCGGACGTCCCCTTCCTCTCGCTTTCCTTTCTTCATTATTCCGCTCGTCGCTCTCTCCCTCTCTCTTCCCTGATCCTTTTCACCCCTCTCATCAACTCATCTCCCTCCCCATCCTCTCCTAGCATCCATCCCCCTATATCTCCCTACGTCCCTTTAGCCCCCCGCCACCGCTCATAATGCTCCTACATTTCCTCCTCCTCCCCACGCATCCAACACTTTTCTCTTTCTGCTCCTACCCAATACTGCCACCTACACTACCTTGCTTTCTTGACCTTCTACCTTTCCACTACCTTGTCAAATACTCCCCCCCCCTCACCTCTTTCTTCCATTTTCTCTACGTTACCCCCCCCCCCACTCCGTCGCCGCTAAATCCTGACCCCACCTTTTCTTTCCTTTCCCATTTCCTCCTCTCCTCCCAGCATACTCTTCCATCCCTTTCTGCACTCTTTTCTCATACCTACACCACCTTACCGCCACTCTAATTCGGAACCTGTTCCTCTTTAACTCCTCTCCTATCAACGACATTTCTTTCTCAGCCTCCAGCACCCATTTGAAAGACATTTTGTGTAATATTTCCATCTCGTTTCTCTCCTTTCATCCTTATACCTCCCCTAGCTCAATACTATCCAAACCAACTTGTCGAAGAGCCACGACCTCTTCTCCTAATCCCTCGTAAACCTCCTCTGCCCTATTCCCCACACCATCACCGCCGGCGTCCTTTTCATCCTCTCCTTACACTACGTCTTCTGCTCTCCGCTCTTCTATAACACGTATCCCAAATATCTTATTTCTCGTACCCTCGTGATTCTCCCTCCCCTCCATCATTGCCGTTTTCTTCTTCCTTCCTCCTTTTTTGAATCTGAGTACTTTTGACGTGTCTATGTTTAAGGTCAACCTCCTCTTTTCTAAGTACGTCTCCAACTTCCCCTTAATACTGCTCATGTTCTCCTCTTCTTCCGTCAATAACACCACGTCAGGTGCATACGCTAACAAATATATCCTTCCCCCTCCTACCCTGACAACCCTCCACCCCATTTCACCTTCCATATCTTTTCCTCCAAGTCTAAAGAGAAGGTATTAGGATATTAAATAATATAGAGCTCAGAGGACTGCTCTGCCTTAGCTCCCTTGCAGTCCAGAAGACCTCTCTCTCTTCGTCTCCCACTCTCACTCTACTCCTCGTTCTCCTTGTAATCCTTTCCTCCCTCCTCACCAGCCCTTCCCTAACCCCGTTTTTCTTCATCGCCCCCACCAGCATCTCCATAGGCGGTGTCGAACGCCGCCTTCAGGTCTATTGCAAATACCTACCTTTCTTCCTAGTTGCCTGTCAACCAAATAGTTTAGCACTAATATATTATGCATGGTCTCTTTTCCCTTTTTAAACGCCGGTTGATTCTCAGGTATAATACCCTTCCACTCCATCTCCTCCCTCGATCTCTCCGCCAACACCCCGCATAGACCCTATATAGCACCGCATCACCATCACCCCACCCTATAGTCTCCATCCCTTTGCTTCTCCCTTCTTCCTCATCGGCACCACTACTCTTTCCTTCCACCTCTCCGGCCACTCCTCCCCCTTCCTTACTTCTCACTTATTTCTCCCCTCTTCTTATACCCTCCCCTTTATCACTCTAAAATACTCACTTCATTCCTCTATGTTAATTCTTTCCTCCATTCTCTTCCGCTTTTTGCTTTTTCTACTACTTATTTCCCGCACCTTCCCTTTATTCCTCGCTTCTCTAATCCTTTTTTCTCATCTTTCTCTTTCCTCCCCCTTGTTCATTTTCACAGTACCCTTTACTCCCCTTTTCTATCCCTATATTCACCCCCTTTTCCACCTTCCATTCTCCACTGTTTTAATACCTTCCTTGCCTCCTTTTTCTTCCTTCTATACTTCTCATCTCACTAATCCATTCTCGGTTCCATTCTTTCCTTGTTCCTCATCGTCTACCTCCCAACTTTTCTTTCGTATACTTTTCTCAAATTTTTTTTTCCCTCTTTATCGCATATCACTCTTTCTTGTCTTACTTTATTTCTCGCCCTTTCTTCCCCTTTCCCCCCTATTCCTCTTACCACCACCGTCCGCGACATGTATTAGTTTGAATCTTTGCCCCACCATCATCTCTTTTACCCCTACCTCTAGTATGTGGTTTCTTCATCCGCCACCACATAATCTATTACTGTCTTACCTCTTTCCCCAATATATGTGAATTCTCCTACTTCATCGCTTCTCGTGCACGCGTTCTGAACCTTTAACCCGCTCTCTTCTATATAATTAATCAGTCTACTCCCCTCTCTATTCATCACTCCATCTTGTGATCCCCCCCCCCGTGCATCGTCCTCTATCCCTATCCTCGTATTAAAGCACCCCCCCCCCCATCAGCATCTACCCTTCTTCTTCCCTTTCTGCCAGCCACTTTTCCATTCCATTCCTTCCATCTTCTATAGTCCCTCACTCATGTATACTCTCACTATTTTCTATCTCTGTCCCTTCCCTCTACCATTCTCTACCCTCATCAATCCCCTCCCCCTCCCCCCACATCTCCTGTACTGCCTCCCACCCTTTTTCTCCACTAGCGTTTCTGATAGCCGCATTATATCTAATTCCTTCACAACCTCACAAAAACCTTCATCTTTCCCTCTCAACTTCGTCATAATCCAGAATTCCACTTTCCATTGCGTTCCTCACCGTTCTCCTTCTCAACCCTTCTGTTCCCTCTCGTCACCCACTTTCCCTTCCCCGCCGTACCATCTCTTTCCGCTTCTCCTCTTTTCCTATTGTAGAACAGAACTGTAGAACTTACTCGTCTATTAACGCCTGCTCTTCCTCACTCCACCTCCACCACTTCTCTCCTAACCTTATCCTTCTTGCCCTCACCCCACGTTCCTCCTCCTCCTTTCTTTATCTCTCTTCTTCTTGCCTTTCTTTTCACCCACGATAGATCCTCCTCTATCCTCTCCACTCTTCGCTTCAATTTCTTCTTTTTTCTCTACACCTCTCACTTCTGATACTCATTTTGCAATTTCACCACCATTATCTTCCTCTTCTCTTTCTTGTCCCCCCTCCCCCTTTTTACCTCCCACTACTTTCACTTTCGCCTCTATCTTGTACACTTTCACTATCATCTTTTACACCGCCTTGTTTCTCGTTCCTCCCTCTTTCACCTCCACTCCCCACTCTACCACATTACTTCTCTTCTCTTCCTTCTGTCCCCGCTCCTTCCTGCTCTCTATTTGCTTCACCCTCCTCTCCCATTTCTTCACATCTACTTCTTTCATTTCCCCACCCTTTCCTCTCTCCTTTCCCTTCTTTTCTAATCTCCTCACTCTTTTCCTTACCCCCATCACTCTCTCCCATAACTTTTCCCTGCCCCTCTTCTTCTTTCTCGTCTGCTTCTCCATCCAATTGTTTATCCTCTCTACCTCCTCCGCTTGCCTCTTCCCGCGTTACCTTATATCCTCGCACTTCCTCTTTCCAGTCCCTGATTATCTCCATTACCTGCCGTTTCCATATTTTCAACTTCCATCTCTCGCCTTTTATAGTCGATCGCAGCGCTCTTCTACTCCTTGCTAACGCCATCTCCCCTTTTCCACTGCTCGTTCTTCCCTTTCTTCGTCTTCCTGATCAAATTGATCCCCTTCCCTGTCTTCCTCTCTGCCTACATCTCTTTCCTTTTCTCTCTCTATTTCGCACCTTGCCCTCTGGCATCATTCCTCTACACTACTCTCCCTTCTTTCCTACCATGATGCGTCTCAACGCTCCCAACCTCCCTATCTTCTATCTCTTTTCTTGGCGTCCCATCCCACTCTATATGCTTCTTTTTATGCCCATCCTTCTCCTATCTCTCCTCTCTTGCCTTCTAACTTCTCTCCTTCATCCACTCTTCCCTTAAACTCCTCAATTTTACCTCTAATTATTCCACACTATTTACATCTATCCCCTTTCTCTTCTTTTCCTTTACATTATTTTATTGTATTAGGTATATAAGTAAAGGATGACTGAAATTAAAGACTACAACGTTTAACAGATTAGGTTTTATATTTGTCAAAACCTCGTCAGATTGGAGGATAATATCAGGTTGGAGGATCGTCTTTATTCAAGGATAGCACTCAGGTGCATGGCGCGTAATAAAGTCTTGCTGAAAAACTATTTATGTTCAGTAACACATTATTTCTTCATCTCTCAATATTGACATCCCACGTATTCTGCATACTACACACATTATTTCTACGAAACATATATTCATTTATTCACACGACATGGACTGAAAAATCCGACTTAGAATTAATTTGTTGAAAAGGAAAGCATCAGCCAATTCGGCCTATTAAATTAAACGAAAATGGTTTTTGTCCATTTTAATGAATTTTGGCGGAATGATTGTTCTATAACTAGAACAAGCAAACAATAACTATACGCGTACACATTCAGCCAGCTTTGCGTGAATACACGTAAGTCTTGAAAAAGTGATGTTGACGGGCATACTTTTGTCATGGCTTTATTGAAATATTACTATGGCATAATGGCAAGTATTGTAAATTCGTAATATTTTACCCTATATTCAAATTCCGCCATAGGAATGTGCTTTTTGCCACAAGGTCAGGAGAACTATTACGTTATATATTATCATTTTTTAAATGTAAATTAGTTTTAGCAATATCGTTTCAATTATTTGCACGTATTGACTTACAATTTGTTGCGTGTCAACTGTTAAAATCATAATTATTCTTATTAGATGTTACTCTGTTAAATTTATTTTACATTATTCATATCGTTCAGAAAATTTTCTTAATAGATAACTATTTTAATTTGTGACTTTTATGAATACTATAATCGCGTTATAGAGGCAGCATGTAATGCAAGGGTTGCTTACATCTCGAAATACCGATATCCAAATGCAGTAACTGCCTATAAGTCTTTAGTGGGGTTGGGGTTATTTAATATTCATGCGGCTGCTGAGTTGCATAGTATAAGGAAAGTTTTGAGAGTCTCGCCTGTTTGAACTTAGGCTTAAAACTAGTGACACAGTAAATCGAGCGATAAGGTTAAAGCTATATTTCGGTTTCATTGGAATTTCTCCAGCTTGAATAAATGAATGAATTATGCGATAGGTTCTTTCCCGTTAGTGTATTAAGGTTGATGGCGTATTTGAAATATTCTACAGTATTATTACTATAGAATACTTCACTGATGAGATTTATTAACAACGATTATTGAGAACGTTAATTGCCAATTTATTGTCTTGGATTATATTCTAAATGTTTAATTTAATTTATCATAATAAACGATTATTTTAGCCTCTAGCATTCACATGTGTCAACTTTTAAAACTCGTTGTTCGTAAAACAGATATATAGAAGAAATTTCGCCCTGTATATTACATTATAGCTTCGAAGTGCAGTGCGTTTTGCTTTAAATCAACGATCCGTTTACTTCAGATTTACAAATAATTGTAGATCAAAAACGTTAAGGTTGTAAGTATTCTCATTTTCTTCAGATTAAATGTGATAAGAGTTTTAGAATATATAAGTAATAAATTTGAGTTATATTTGGTTAAATATGGAAAGAACTCTATAAGATATTTATAAATATCGGTACCATTGTAAACAATTCTTTTAAGTGTTGCCGTACAAACGTTTATTTTCCAAGATCCCGTTAAAAAACATAGCGAACTCGCTATATACAAACTTGCAGCAGAAAGTACCCGACTTCATTGTACGTTTTGGCGACCGTCTTTAGGTAGTTAGATTTTTAAGCGATGAAAGCTAAGCAATTCCTATATTCAAAGGATCTATGTTTAGGTTAAGATTCTTGGCTAACGATTCTTGACCATTATGACCCGCGCTTGATCTGTTGTATTTTTATCAATAACGGGAAAATAGGTAGATTAAATTTTCCCAAGGTATGCACATGAATATTCAATACCAGAAGAGGAAAACCAAACTACTTACAATAAATCTGAAAAGAAGCTTTTCTTTTTTTTTTTGCCCTATTTAATTTTATACTTCTATACAGATCTCTCTACTACTCCTTATTTCTCCGTAATTTTTTCTCAGTCATCAAATCATATAGTAGTTATCAAATTTTTAATACGTCAACTCAGCAATATTGTTGCATATATATAGCTTATATTAACATTTTCGTGGCTGGACACATAGTCTTACATCACTTAAAAATTGGCGCCACTCCTAAGCATAACCTATACATCACATCAGTTTACCACCAGCAACAATCAATTTTCAATGTTCAAACTTAACTTATCTAATAAGGACGTGAACAGTAAATGTAAATTTAACAAATAATAAGTTAGTGTAAATTCGATGTACTCCAAAATTCATCATATTTATTTTCTTTAAAAAATATCTCTTGGATATGCATTTGTAATTTTAATTTTAGAAATTTTTTAACAAGAAATGATTAGAAGCATGGTATTGAAAAGTAATACTTCTTATATTTACATACCTACAAATAGCAGAACTTTTCTCTACTCCGCTAAAAACTTTTAAATAGTATACGTAATATTCAGCTAAATATATTGCCCGGCTTTCGCCTGCCACAAAAGTGTGATATTGTACATTCTGTTTTCTATCAATTATTCAGTTTTACAATTTCAATGATAAAAAAGGTCTTGTTCGATTAATTTCGGTTCGGGGGTGTAGTAATCGTATCCCAAGAACAACGTATAATATTTCGGCGAAATATGTCGCACGGCGGCAATAATTTTAATTCTAGCCGGACAAAAAGAATATTTTCAATTTCTTTAAAACAAATTTACTTGAGAATATATGTTAATAAACATGCCGAAAAAAACAATTCTAGCCATTTCTTTTTTATTTGTATAATATATGCAGGAAAAGCAAAAAATAAGTTCATGCATATCATGCGTGTGTCAGCCTTGTGTCAATAATCAAAATATGAGTAATTTAAAATACTCCTAAAAAAACAATCCACCAAAAAGGAGTTGCGAGTAAATGATGATAATTTATCAATAAGTTAATCGCTTTTAAAATGGAAAGTCCTAGTGCAGATTGTTTTAGTCCAAGGATGGTGTTAAATTTTTAATAGGATGGAAAATTACGACCGCGGTATTGCGTCGAATCGAAGAATTGGTGGAATGATTTTAAGTATATTTGAGAATAATTTAATTACTGATTAAATTATTGTAGAATTGATGAATGTGCGTGCGTGCGTGCGTGCGTGCGTGCGAGCGTGTGTCAATGCTCGTGTCGAAGAAATGGCTGCGTTAGTACTTTAGGTTCGAGGAAATTCTCAGCAGTAAAGAATATATAGATGACGAGAGACGCGGGGCAAGAAAAGCGCGTAGCGATTGCGTTAGTTTATTTAGAGCGGGCTATGTAAGCAATCGAACTAGAATAACGAACCAGGAATTTTATTAAAGTACATTTGCTTTATTATTTCATCAGAAAATCACTTTGTGTTTATTCATATGAAGCTCACTAACATTATTGATATTGATTATCATTGTTTGTATATAAACATTTAGATTATAGTGTTGCAACCTGGGTTCCAGTTTATGGAGGGTTTAACCCTGAGAACACCCCGGCGACCGAAGAACAGTGGAACGTTCTTTACAAAAAGAGAGTAGCTTGAAAGCGCGGAGGCGATCAAACGTGCTTTGCCCAGTTCAACGATTTATTTAATAAATAGTTCTTTCTCTTGAGTTTACGTCAGTGCAGTATTACGCGTTATTAATTTATCGAGTTATGGAATATGCCGCGAGCACCCCCCCGTCGCAACATTGGTGTCAGAAGTGGGATCTTAACTCGTTCTGCGACGGGGGAAAGAAGAGCTGAGCATTAGTTGCAGGAGCTTTTCCTTGGATTCCAGAACTCATTGGCGGGGCAGCTGGTCGAGCAACAGCAATTCTCGGAAGTTCGTAGAGAGCACTAGAAGATACTGGCGACAGAGAAGAGGCGAGCAAAGGAAGCTGCCTCTACAGCTGCACGAGGTACAACCAAAGCTACGGTGTGAGGCTTTGGAAAGGAGTTCCAAGGTGATAACGGAGAAATTCGATTCCTTAGTAGCTAGAGTTGTTCGGAGCGATGCTGAACCGGCGCGCTGTAGGATGGATGATGAAGGACTCCTTGGTTCTGGAGGGAGAAGAGGACTCCAGGAATCTCCAGAGGACGCGAGGAGGATAGTGGCGTCTCGCTCGGCGTCTTCCGGGTAGTTTTACTTCGAGACGAAGGGCGAATGCCGAGACATAGCCAATGAGGAAGGCCACCTGAAGGATGTTATGACCTTGCCCCTTCCCCTTCATGGCGGAGGAATCCGGAACAAGAGGAATTGCTTGAGCGTATCCATCATCGAAGCAGCATGGCCGATTACAAACAAATCCGAGACGCGTTCGGGACGAATGGTTTTTCGAGGGGGAGCAATGTTGCGATTCGGGTCCCGGTTTATGGAGGATCCAATCCTGAAAATGCCCTGAGGCCCGAACAACAGTGAAACGTTGTTTATAAAAAGCGAGTAGCTCGAAAGTGTAGAAGCGATCGGATGTGCTTTATCCTGTTTCACGATTTATTGAATAAATAGTTCCTTTTGTTGAGTTTATGTCAGTGCGTGTTACGTGTTATCAGGTTGGAAAGAAAATTCTTGCGGTGTTTAACTGTTCAGTTTAACTTTGCGTATCTCGAATTACACAAAACTTTATTAATCAAAATAAAGATCGTTGCAATCAATACAATTTTGCCAACGTGAAACAAGTTTTATGATTCTAGTTAAATAAAATTGCTGTCAACATGTGATGGCCGACCATTGCGTTCATGGTTTTCAAGGCTCTCCTCACTGCTTCGAAATTTTTTAAAACACCATTCTACAGTACATTCGTTAGTGGTCTCAGGGCCAAACGCTTTGCTGATATTGCGAGCTGTTTCGGTAGCTTTCTGACCTAGTTTGAACTGGAATAGGAAACTGGTTCTAATCTGTTTTTTATCTATGTTGTATTTAACACTCTGAGAAAATAAGAAAACTAATCTGAAAATCAAAGTAAATAACACAATTTTACAGAGAGAAAAATGCACTTTAAAATTAGGTATAAACTCTATGCAATTTAACGCCAATTGAATGAAAAATAGAATATTTAAAATCAAAATGACAAAAAACCGCCAGAACTTTCCAACCTAATAATTTATTGCACTATGGTATCTACCGCGAGCACCCTTAGTCACAAGAGTAGTAATATTACAATAATATATTAAGGAAAGTCGTCGAGAAATCCTGTTGTGGAGCATCTTTTTTTCTATTTACTCGTTATTTGTTCTATATATACTTTCTATTGTTTATACCGAGAAAAACAGGGTTTATCTATGTCACGTGATTGAATCTATATTATGGTTTGAATCGCTTTTTTTATTATTATTCCTTGAATTGATTTCATTTACAAAATCATTCTGCCACGTTTTATAACAAGAACGTGATTTAGCTTATGCAACAACACTAATCCGAGAGTGAAAAGGAAAGAAGCCGTGGTATGGTTGAAGAGCATTTGTTTCCGTCGATACTTCGTTGATCGCCGGTGGCGGAAAGTTGGTTTAACTAGAAAGCCCAAAGAAAGTTTTAATTGGTTTGTAAAGATATTACAGTAGAATGAAATAGAAGATGTGCATATCCCTTTTGCATAACCTTTTGCATAATTATATATTATATTTAAAAAACATCAAATAAGCAATTTTAATGAAGGAGATGAAGGTATGTATGAAGATTGTGTGTAAATAATTTAGTAATTATCTTATAATCATATAGATAATTAGTAGTAACAATAATAATTCAAGGACAATCGTTTATATGTACACATGTATATAGTATATATACATAATACATATACCCCAGTCTATAAACGTTTCTCTTTGAATTATTATTATTGAATTACTGAATTATCTGCACAGTTTTCACACATACCTTCAATTTCATATATAATTATGAATTATAATATAATTTTTGTTTTCTTGCTATGTAATTAATATTATTTGATGTTTTTTAAATATAATATATATGTAAAAGTACTTGATTTGTAAAAGGCTGAATTTAATTTGCAAATGGTTGCACGTTGCACGATTGTTACTTATGTGTTCTGCATATTTAAATATATATGATGCTATACATTAATTGTGTTACGTACACCGGCTCTACGCTTATGGAAAAGGGAACTTGAGAAGCAAACCAGAGCGAAATCTAACATCTGTATGCCAGTTGCCCAAATGTTAGGTCTGCTACAGTAAGAGGGAAAAACTCAAGGATCTTTAGAAATCCCAATAAACAAAAGTTAGGGAAATCAAGCGCTCAAAAGTCTAGACCCATAATATTGTATCTTAATAGCAGAAGACGACAAGAGGCCCCTAGAGTTCTCAAAGGCATTTATTCATTGTCGACGCCTAGGACTCTAGAACCCTCAGACAGAAAAAACCTATCGCACATACCCTGCATTTTTCAGCTAGGAAGGGATAGTTTTCCAACAGTATATATATGTGAAATCTTCAGGACGCGGGGGCTTCTTACTAGTCAAATTTTCGACTTGGCCGGACGTTAGTTCTCAGACTTCTCTCGATCTCCCTGATCCAAACATAAGTAAGAATTAACTTAGTACTAAAATTCCCTTTTGAGTTCTCTCCGTAGAGATACCGAAATTTAAGATATTCCTAAAACATTCGAGGCGCATTAATTTTGCGTATCAATAGTTTGGGAATATCATAGGGACTCCAAAGCTTAAGATTCTCGTGAAAGTTCTGAGGCGTATTAATTTTGTGTATCGGTGTTCTGAAGATTCCGAGGGATTAAGAATTTCAAGACGCCCTGAGCGATCTTGAGACGCATTTATTTTGCCGATCGAAAGCTCCGGACTGTCTGAAATTCCTAACCCGCATCTTCCGTTTTTTTTATCGGGGCTTAGACGGAAGATCTAAAGTGCATTCATTTGCCTATTGGAAAATCGTCAATGACAACAATTCGCCCCGATCTAAATCGTTTTCGGAAAGCCTTGAGCCGTGTTAATTTTGCGATCGGCGGACCCCAAGCGATCGATCGGTTTGATGAGTAAACAGTCTAGACGTAAAGTACGCGGTGGACGGAACTCAAAGGTTAAGCATTTTTATAATAAATTAGAGAAAACAATGAAAGTCTTTATTGCGAAAGAAGGTTTTGTTGATACCCTTTTTCAACCTCCAAAATTCGCCCAAAATCATTAGTCAATTTGCCTCATCCCAGGGGAGTGTCACGTAGACACGCTAGACCCGAATCCGTAAATTTTTTTATCTTAAAATCTCGGAAAATAAATCGGGAAGACGCGAGACCGCGACATAAATTCGACAGTCGCGGATAGTCCTTGACAATTGCGACAAGGTGTTAGAGTGTCCTGCATGTATAAAAACAAGAAAGCATGAGTGGAAAGCCTGCAGAACTGAAAAATGCGAAAAAGAGTCAGTTGCACGCAAGTATAGCCTAAGGATCTTCTCTCCATTTTGACATTTCAATTGTGGAATGCATATTTGTATGTTCAGTGCACAACGTACGTATGTGTATCCGTACAGGCGATCACGCACAAGTGTGAGGACTGTGTGTATATGTATACGATACGTGTGAGTGTAGCGCCTTCCTCGAGGGCTCAGCGTATTGCTAGAAAAGGTCAAAAGTTCGAAAAACTGTGTGAGCGTGGTCTAGATCCCAGTACGATATAGACGAGTATTGTTAGTGTTGTTTGAGTTGTGTTTAGAGTTTTGTTTGCGCTGTTATTGTTCTTCTTCGCTGTTACTTTTGTTCATTATTAAACTTCAGTGCCTTTCGAATTTCATCAAACCGTCCGTGTAACTTTTCGAAATATAACATCCTACACAATCACATCGCAAATCATTCTTATAAATTAAATAACGAGTAGTTTGAGAGTAAAGAAACACTTTGAGTACCGTTAGTGTAATATTAATGTTAGTTTAATTTTGTTTCTGTTCTACCATACTGTGTTTGTGGTATTTTATTCTAACCTCTGCAAACTTTCACGAAATATTTTATCGCACATATTATTATATATTACACATGCCGCAATAGAAGCTTTAACTCAGAAAAATTATTGGGCACTTTATACATATAACTAAGATCTGAGTAAATGTTGAATTAAAGTAGAAGCGAATAAGTTGTTCGCAAAGAGTACGAATCACTGATTATTCTTGACCCAATACCCACCGTTTCGTTTATGTGAAGGAACTTTCAAGTGACATAAAAATATTGTAAATGCGTGAACACATGTTACACGTAAATGTTACAATTGAACTTGATCTGAATAAACAGCGCATGTCCCCACGTGGATTTGGTGAAAATAAATTTGACTATTTTTTCAATCAATACGTGTAGATAACAGATTAATTGAAAAATGAGTCAAATTTACTTTTACCAAATTATGGCTGTTAATGAGTTAAACTGTCAACGAGCAAGGAGACAAGAAATATATATGTGATGCGTGAGAATTTTTAATGATATCGGATTTTTTTCATTTAATAGAGTTAGGGTGTCATACCTCAGAGGTATGTCCTCATATGTCCAGCCTCAGAGGCGGACGATCGCACCATCCGTTGCGCCATAATGTTTATATAAACGGCATATGAATTTCAAGTATCCTATGTCCTCGAACTCATGAAAGTATGTGCGTGCCTGTGTGTCGAAAAATGCGTGACTGCGGCACTGCCTAGGGTACTGCAAAAGCAATCGCGTAAACATGGTCTCCGGTAAGATTAAGACTAGTCGAGTGTGAGCAGTCAAGAGATTAGATAAGAAGTACGACGACCAGCTCAATTTTAAATCCCAACTCTCACCGGTTATCAATAGTTTTAATAATCTTTGTATATATCTTAATTCCTTTAATAAACTATATTATCAACAACAACCATATTTTACTACATATAGATATGTGTGCGAATAGTGTAGTTGAAGCGGTTAAATTTGAAATTCTGCTCTTTAAGATTTGTAAAAAGAATTTGACCGGAGGCCCTGGCTAGCTCGGTGCAGCAATCGTCCGGTAAACGAAAGGTTCCGGGTTCGAGTATCTCTGTCAAAGTTACCCGAGCGTTCGAACTTTTTCCATGCTTTTTTCTTAATATGGTTTAATTCATTACCTTAAAGTGTACGATTCTTTTTAATATTATTTGCAATTTTATTCATAATTTAGTAACCTTTAATTATTTGAGCCACACATTATAAAACACAGTAATAAAAATGATTAATATTCCACTCAAAAATGTCAATTTGGTCGACTAAAATTCTAACTCTACGAGACCAGGTAGAGAATTTAGATATAAAATGTATGAAATAGTTGCTTGCACGAATTATTGATTGTTCTTTGAGTAAACATCTTAAATAAATTGTTTATATTTCTGTCAATCGTACATATTTATTAGATGATGCATTCATTTGCTACAACACATTAGTAAAAGCATAGATGAAGCAACAGTGAGAAAGGCAGAACTCACAAAAAATATAATATTCGTCGGACGCAAACAAATAGATTAGAATATAATAACTTTTCAAAATATTTTTCACACAAATTTAAATACATAATGTAAAATATACTTAAAATGTATTTTGAATTTATTTCTAATATGTTGACTAATAGCTTGAAAAGAACGAGGCAGAGTTAGTCGAAACGTCGCTACCATTATTGTTGGTTCTAGGAGCTTTATTCTCGAAGACATTTAAATCAATTAGCCTACCTTGGAATTTGCGTAATAATTATTCTGCATGTTGTTCAGTAATAATAGAATATTTATAATATAAAGTACATATTACTAGATATGGTATAATATTAAATCAATAAAAGAAACTATTATATAATATATTTGTCAAATATTTCAGTGATATCCAAAAACGTCTAGCAGCAATTCTTTATTTATGGATACCGAAATATAGTGCATCTGCACTGTGACTTCTGTATATGGAACAGTTTGACGTCGCACGTATGTGAGAGCGTCCTCTCCATGTTGATTTGAACAGAGCCGCCCTATTTTACTGGTATAATTGGCATCGGATGCCAATCTGACACGCATTGTCTTCTGCACGTAGGTCGTAAATTAGATCTGCCCTTTTCTATATATCATACATACCTCAGAATGGCATTATAAAAAAGACAAATCGTTCATTTGAATCCATTCAGCAAATTTAACAGTATATCGATTCGAGTGTACACAGTATTTCGTATACAATTGTATCTGTAGTAAAATGTCTTTGGAATTATTTATCAAATATAAATGTTGTATAAATATTTTTTTTTATCAATATAAATGTATGAAGTCGAGATCATCCGAAGATGAAAAAAATGGGTCTAACAAAGAACGGTATAGCCTAAGAATGTCTGAGAATACTCTCTAAGAATACTCGACATTTTTGATCTTTATAACTGTAATATTAGTTTATTAACGGGCAAACGCACTTTGATATCAAGTACACTGTTTATAAAGAAATAACTTATAATACATAGATATCTTATATACTAAGTAATTATATGTTACGTCTTATGAAGCAACCAATTTACTTCGAATGATGTACAGACTTACAGTGCCTCGTTAACCGATATCTTAAAATGTGCTACTGATTCACAAAAAAAATGTATTTCATCTGAAATTTTGTTAGCTATTGAAAATAACCTATACATGTAATTAAACTTACCTATGTTCAACGTATACGGGGAAATGAAGAATAGGTATTTGTCTGTATGATCTTTTTGGAAGCATATAAATTAACTAATTGTAATACCCCACGGCATTCCACAAACCAATTTAATACCTTAGAAAGAAATCACAAGTGTGCCACGAGCTTGCGCTCTTCAATCGTGCAAATACTATGTTCAGAATATTATTGTAATTATGCGAAGTTTTTAGTATTGGCATGTATACCCTGTAGTCAACGTGCTTCACGAATTTATGTTAAACGCCTTTAATCAGTTTTATATATTTAGATTGTTTAATTTATTACCAGAATTTATTACAAAAATTGATGGAATGTTTCTGGTATTTAAAAACGTAAATATAGTAGTACAATCGAAAATTTATGTGAACTATGATAGAATATGGTATGTCGTAAAACTTTGCATGAAATTCGGTGAAATGATTGAAGGACTTTATAGCACAATAATTCTAATAATAATAAAAACAAACAAAACTGTAGGCTTACGGACACTAATATTAAAATTACTCTGGTGACCAATACTGATATTAAATTAACGCCGTTATTTATTCAAATAACAATTATTTGTTATTTATCTTGGGATTATTAAGTATTTCGAAAAAATAGCATGTTAATTTATATATAATTTTAAGTACTATAGTGGTTAAACTGAATGAATAATTACACAAAGCGTTCATTTAACTTTTGCTAATTTTTGAAGCAACGAAAGAGTAGACAAGTTATTTAATTTGCGTACACATCTAATCTGTGATGTTTATTAATCGAGATTGTAGTACGTCCGCTGAAATTTGAAGAAAGTTAAGAAAAATTGGTTTGCTCCTGGACCGAAAAAATCTAATAAACCAAGAGGAGCAATAAAATCCCTTAGGCCGAAAGTTGCGAAGAAGTTTTAATGTATTAAAACTTTACATAGTTTTAAACTCTGTATTTGTGAAATTGTGCAATCTTTCGAAATGTATATATCCAGTGCTGATAGCCCTATTTGAGCAAAGTAAAACGACTTTTCCAAGCAACTAGGAACAACAAAGCTCCAAAACCTAACTAGAATGTGAAACTTTCTCCACCTTACTTTTTTCAAATAGGACAATTATCGCTGTATATACCCATTTCAAAAGATTGCACGTTTTTACAAATGCAAGTAGTTTTCGGAAAATAGAAGGTGAAGCTTTCTTTACTTTAGTTTGTTCAAATAGTACGATTGGATATATTCATATACTTTGAGTTTTATTATATTACGAAATACTGTCGTAACGAAAATTATCTGTTGCAAAACTCGTCAACAAAATGATGATATCACTGACGTATGGAAGATGATGTAGTCTTTAAATCAAACATAACTATGCGTCATTCTTCTGAAGCGAGGCTGATCAAGTTAAAGAGTTCATAGAGTTTTTGAAAGAAGCCTTGAATAAGAAAAGGCTTTTATTTAAATATTTAATTCTGTATGATTTGCTTTATTCGCAATTTTCTGACACCTTAAATAATACGCTTGGACTTAATGACATATCAAACTGAACCGCGGGTTTATCAACTTTTCCAATTCGCAGTGTTTGATTACAACGCGCTGTGGATAGTTTAAATTGAAAAAAGTTCATGTAAAATGGATCTGTGTTCAGGAAGTATCTCTCAAGCGCAGTTGCAGAGTGCGCTGCGTTGCTACATTGATCATTTTTATCATAAGTAAAAACACTAAATGAGATAAAAAGATACTTTGTATAAATGTAAGCAGCGTATGACTAACAATAAGTTTAATTATTAATAATCGAGAGAGGACGAAAAATCGAAAAACCGTGTCACACAGTGATCGCATCACAAGATTACAAAATCAGAGTGCACTTTGCAGAGTGAGTTTCTTTTCATGTATTCCAAGAATCGTCTTTTCAGTTGCCCCTCCTAGCAGGAAAGTGCAAGATGCGCTGCCTCTTGTGCAAACTCTTATCAGGTTGTTGCCTAAATATTTCTTATCGAGGGCTGTAGGTCGACGATCTTATTTATTGATCAAACTATTTAGAGTCCACATGAATCATTGGCTTGTTAGGTAAATTTCTAAGATTGTTCGGCGGATGGTCGAATGTTAAACACAGATTAGTTATGGCATGTGTCTTGTTCTTTAATCTCCCTTTTCTATTTCACGAGGATTGATGTTCATCATCAAAAAATCATCTTCAAAACAAATTATTATAGATCAGAAACGAATAATTGTAACACATTTTTATCGCTAAAAAAATTTGGTATAAAATGTGTATCAGATTAAAGGGAAAATAAAGTTATGTTATTTGATTCCAGAAATCGTAAAGACCGTAAAAATTAATATATTATTTATTTTAAAAATAAAATATACGATAATTGTATATTGTCCAATAATAATGGATATTGTGTATTTTTACTGACCTGTGTATTTATAGATGGAATTGACTCGTTGAACGTGTCGAGTCATGATCTCAATGCAAGCTTCCTCGGATTTATAATGTTCGAAAAACGTATGATCCGCTTGTAGGTACAACATGCAGGTTGTTTTCCTCGGATCCACTGAGGTCCGCTTACGAAGGACTCTGGAATACCTCTCTCTGTATAATCTAAGGAAAGAACGATCGTTATTTTCTTATCAGTACTGATGGTTAAGTATTTCCACTTTTTCTTGCGATCGACAACTTATCAGAAATATAGTCATGTTGTATTTTATCAATTTTGTATACACGTGCAAAAAACAACATGTTTATTTAACGGATATTTTCTTTTCGTAAAATTTACATTATAATACTTTTTTGAATTTTCAACATTTATAAAAAAATGTGAACAATGCGAATAATGTAAGAGTGTTTTATGCAGATACATAAAGTGAAGGTACATCTCGCGCGTATGAAATATTGTATATACTTATTTTTACGAAGTATACTTTATTTTCCCATACTCAAACTCTCTTTCAACATATGTTAAATATTATTCTTATATATAAAAATGACATTTTAAAAATATTATTACAAAGTATAAGCATATATATACAGCGTGGTTTAATAATTGTGACTACGTTGTATTTCTATATTATTTCAAAAATATTGTAACGCCGATTAAAGATGCGTCATTACGATCGAGCAGGTTTGAATGCTTGATCGCTTGATCGATAGTTATTCACAACAGGTGAGTCGCGCGAACGCTCTCATGAGAAGCGGTATTGCCTGTTTTGTTTGTCCGTTGTTTGCTATGAACACTCCATGAAGCACCTCCCGAACAACAAAAAAAACTTTCTTTAGAAAAGTTGTATGGTAAAGAGGGCACGTAATATCTAGTTAATAATTGTGTTTTGAAAATTTCAAAGATTCCAAGGTCACCTTTATTTCTTAACCCCCTGCCTTACGATTTAAGTTTCAATGGCGTGGCCAGTGACTGTAAGCCCAGTCGAGCCATTCACGGTTTGGTTGTGCGTTCGAAGTTATGCAAATCGGAAACATCGTATGATTTGTTAATACAGGTGTAAAATAAATAATTAAGAACGATCATTAAATAAGAAAGATTTATTGTTTTCGAGTAAATAACAATTTAATAAGATTTTTATTTTAGTGTATAAATAAACTGATATTGAACAATAAATACAGTCTTAATAAAGTTAACAAAATTTTATATCTGGAATGCGATGAAGGAAATTTAGTATCTGTAATGTGTAACCCGATCAGCTCTCCAACTTCTTTGATACGACTTGCTGATGTTTGGATCGGCCGGCCTACCGTGTCTCTGGTTCTACTTACTCATGATTAGTTCGGTCGACATACGATGTTTCTGACACGACATTGTAAGTTAAGTGATTAAATTGCACTGTGGTAATTGTCCTTAAACAATTATTGCAATTGTTGCAAAATGTTTTTAAAAAATATTTCTAAATCGATAAGTACGTTATAACGCGTTAATCATGGCTAAACGAGCTATCCGACATAACATCACTTGGTCTTCTTTCAAGAACCAACAAATCTAGAGGATATGATGTAAAGATTAATAAGAGCCATATACTATATTGTAGACGACGTGGAAAAATTTGGATCGTTATGTTGCTGGACCGGAATTCGAACCTGGGACATTTTACTTGCCAGAACTACTTGATCACCAAGTTACGCAGGCCTTCCAGTTAAATTATAACGCGAATGTGTATTTGTGTTACGAAAGAGTCCAGATCTTACAATATTTATTCCGGTAATGGTAGAACGTTTACGGACTTTAGTAAGTGAATGGCTACCGCATTAACTCATTTATTGTCTACTTTTTCGGTCGATTTTTTTTTTTTATTTCTATCAGTGGAACTTTTAGTTTTAGTCGTTGTATTTAAATGTTATACTGACTGCTATAAAAATTGCACACACAATAAAAATATTTTTCCTCTAATTAGCCTACGGTGGGAAATTAATTAATTAGTGCATTTTTTTAGGTTTGCACTTGGTTTTGATACATAGTGGGTTAAGCATCTATTATAACTTTAATCTTTTCTTAAAACAACATGCGTGTATTATATTGGTCACTAAGGAGCAGTTAATTCTCACACTTTTCCTAATAATTCTTATGTAAATTCTTCATCCGATTTTTGTGGAATTAGAGTTTCAGTCGACGGAACGACATTATGCGTGAAGAAGGTTAAACCACTCTGTGTGGCTTCAATAATTAAAGTTAAAAATGTTAAGAGTTAAATTGAAATTGAAAACTATATATAAGGTGGTGAATAAACTCTATTTTAAACAGAGGCGTGGAAAAAAATTAGATACTGGGTTAACTTAGACCCGGACTCGAATTCGGGACTGAACTACTCAGGCTCGTTGCTCAAATTCGTTTCCAAGCTCCTTAAATCTTTTTTTTACTCCATTATCTGTTATCAAACAACTTTACATTAGAGGTCGTTAAAAAAAAAATTTTTGGTTGAAAGGTCGTTGAAAAAGAAACTCGGTGTGCTTTGAAATCTCCGGTCATATTTTGCTTAAAGAAAAATTAATATTCACATATTATGAGCTCCTCTGTATCATACAACTTCTACAAATAATATTTCTCCAACCTCTTACTAAAAGTGACTAAAAGTAACGAAGATATTAAAGGGTTGAGTTACTCCATGTGGCGCATGGGCTATTCTGTATGCATGTGCACACGAAGGTACGTGTAGGTGTGTATTTTCATTCAATCTTTGCTTACTTTTGTACGTATAGTTTTTCCGCATTTTATTTTACAAATTTCTGCCCTTATAAAACAACAGTAAAAATTATTCACGTAAGGCGAAATTCAATACAGAACAGCAGCTCAGACCGGATTTTATATGCTGCCAATGTTCTAAACATTTTTAAACGCCAAGGCAATTCATTTAAACGCTATGAAATTAACATAATCTCAGTTTATTCTTTGCGTTATTGTACGCCCTTAAGCATCGGATAATCTGACTTTTCTCCGCGCAAAATAGGCGGACGTTTAAAATGGAAGGGTAAACATTTCTCGGTAAACATACCGGAGCACTGAGGGGGCGATAAGTAACCGTTGCGTTTTTCCTCCGCTGGCTTTTCTGCTGGCTCGTCGGGACGGGAATGTTTCATCGGTTTGTTCAGGAAAATGAGGTAAGTGAAGAACCCGATAAGAGGAATTTAAGAAAACGAAGATAACTGCAAAGAACACGAGGGAATTCCACGGCAGGTGTATTCAATTTTAATCCACCGTATTTCATGATTCATATGATTGAATTGTTAGATCGCAACGTAGGAAGATTGCTTTCATAATATCATAACAAGAGCATGTTAACGGAGAAGAAGAGAAAAGTTCCTAAGAGTGTTTTATAACGTTGTCAGTCATTAGGTTAAGGGGCAGCTATAAGAAACGGATTTCACTACTTATAAAATAAAATATGCTATATTTCTTTCTTTTTGTATACTTTTTTTCTCGAGATGTGACTAACCAAATACTACATTTGAGATTTAATTTGTATAATTTCATTGCTATAAGCGCTTCGTACTTACTACCAATTTTTAATAATCATGATGTTAGATGTAGTAGTATATTTTACCACTCTATCATAATAATTAGTCATGAATAGCATCAATATTAGCATATAAAAATACCAAAAACATAATTCTATTACAGAGTTATTATTGACGGGTGTAATTTTCTTGTTAAAATCTACATTCAAACTTTCGTAATTCCATGGGTTCATTTAACACTTTTCTTCAATTTATTTTCGACATCGACTGCAAGGTTAATGGGCTTAAGACTTATTTTTCTTAATGTAGATTCAGAACCACCAGAGCTGTATTGCACATATCGTATAGAAAACACCAGAAATAATGGGAGGGATTCGATCGAATCACCCCTCGGAAGTCCGAGTCTCTATCCACTACACTATCATAGTTCTATTTACCTTTCCATTACTATGGGAATTAGTCTTGGTCCATTTGGAAACTTACCTTATACCAAACATTTAACGTTTGGATTTATTCAACAATACATGTGTTACTAATTTACTACAGATAAGTTGATGATATACTAATAGCTTAGTTTTGATGCCATTGACGTAGTGAATTATTCAAATATCCATAATAGAGTTTAAACATACATAATACACATTTCTTGTTTATATTAGTTACAACAAACATGTAATTGTAGTCTATATGTGTGTATATACCTAAAAAAATGTATAAAATGTAATTGAACTTATATTTCTTATAGAAGTAATATAATTTTGTATACGTTTATTTTATAAGGCAAATATAAAATATATTTGTTATTATATGCAAACAATTTTTTTAATTTAAAGACAGTTGATAGTTGATATTTAGAAAAATATACGTAGAAGAGTATGTGAAGATCGCGTTATTCAGGCGTAAGGCATAGAATCGAACGCCGAAAATTAGCAATGGGCAATGCGCATACTTTTAGCATGGTATTGTGCTTAATGCGATGGGGTGGACTGTTGTTGCCAAAGGGTTCATTTGTAATTTTATTCATTACCCTGTAGCTTGGTAAAGACTATGCAGATGTGGTTGAAACGTCGTTTATTTGTCATGAGTACGAGATTCTTATTTTAAAGAAATTTGACTAATTTATTCGTTCATCTTTAACCCTTTCGCTCCGAACGTCGGATATATCCGTCATCCACATGATAACCCGTGGAGCCGAGCGCCGGATATATCCGAGATCCGCATAATAGTCCCCTAGAGACGAATGTCGGGTATATCCGGCATACGCGATGCGACGCGCTTGCTTAATCGCGATTGCTTAATCTGGCAATAATCGCGATCTAGTTTTTGAATAACAGCGCCTTTTGTGTTTTTGAATAACAGCGCCGCGTAAATTAATAAATCATAAAACTCAAGTCATATTCTAACTTCATTTTTTTTTTATTACTATTAACCCTTTCCCGCCGAGCGCCGCATATATGCGCCATCTACTCGACGATCTGTGGGTACGGGCGCCACATATACGCAGTATCGTCAGAATGCAACGGGACGTCAAGGCAGACCCGCTGATAATCCGATGAGATTAACCGACAGGCCTTTTCCTACAGTTTGTAAGGCGAAAAACAGAAGATGGTGATGTGTAATTTGTAGCAAAAATGGTAAAAGAACGGTTTCGCGGTATGAGTGCATATTTCCGCGCATTGTGCATATTTCTGGCGCGAGTTTCCGTTCAGTGACGGTACTTCGGCGGACAGGGCTGCCGTAGCGAAAGGGTAAAAGAACGAAAAAGATATAATTCACTTTTGTGAATTATGTTGCTTTCCCCACTTTCCTATACAATATTGTGGTAAGCGAATATTTTGAGTATGACACTATAATTTTGTTACGATTCTGGTAAAGTGTTTCTAAGAATGCAAGCGTTGAGAATTTGTCATTAAGGCTTAGATTCCGATGGCATGTGTCACGAATGTGTGAATGCGTTTGGTTTTGAGTAAGGCATGTGTTAAAGCGTGTGGTGTATTTGGTGATCCGGAGAGGGCAGTCGGGAATAAAGAGTAGGTCAGAAGAGATGAAAACAAGAAGAGACGGATAACAAAAAATGTGTAACGTTTAATTATAATTCATAAATTCATTTCTTTTTAATTGTTATATCGCGTCTGTGGTAATATAAGTGCGTAATAGATATGGTTGAAAGTAGTAGATTTTTAAATAGTAGAAATGAATATACTTATTTAACTCCTTAACTGAGTTTGTCAGTGAGTTGCACGTTGTCGTGCGTCACTGTGATATTCTACATCGTTGCAACCTTCGAAGCTCTGCTAAAGTATCGTTTGATTCCGTTGTTTTGTGCGATATATTTTTCCAACGCATTTTTTTTCTGTTCGCATCAGTCTGCTTTATCCAAAGGACGGCCATGTGTTTAGATCTGGATTGATTGTCTATCCCCAAAAGAAGACTATATGCTTCAAGATGGTAATCAGAACGAAAAACAGTGACTCATGAATTCGTGGGTTGTTCCATTCATGCTTATTTCTTTGATTTGTTTTCCTTCCAGCAGTGCCTTGATCTCGTTATTAAAGTTGTATTTTGAAGATTGGCAAGGTATCAAGCATTTATCTTGCAGTTAATTAAGGATAATTATTGTAAGACATGGAAATTGGTTTGACGCAAATTGAGATATGTTGCTGATCATGGCGAAAGGCGGTTGAGGAGATTGGATCGAAAACCTATTTGTTATGGCGTTAGTACTGAGATATGGTGTTCGTAGTTACATACTCGTGTAGTAGAAAAACGTTACTTTAAGGTAAAACAGCTAGTAGATGACACGTTTGTCAGTATTCACCAAAATTGTAATTTTTTTGTCACGCTGATGAACCACTACTTTATTATCTGGAGAGCTTTTATCTTCATTAAGAGTGAGAATGACACACGTCTATTAGATAAAATATTGCTGAACGTTGTGTAGTCAACAGCTTAAGGCATCGCGAATATGAGGAGATGATGTGGAGAAGCAGTTCATTCCGTAGTGGCAGGCTGATTTACTGTGTCTTCAACTTCGCGCATCATCATGAAGCTTTGAATAAAATCGTTATGCGATCTGATAATTTTCTGCAGAAATTCTATTTGTGTTTGGTTGAGTATGCGGTTGAGAGGATGTGCTATTCACTCGGGTACAATACTGTTGTAATTCAGGAAATATATTTGACGGTAGTATGAATGTTCAAATTCTTCTTGGATGTTCTTTATCAGTTGAAGTATCTTGTTGTAGACTTGTTTGCTAGCGATAGAGGTATAGATGTGAAGAGTTGACGGTTCGATCGTCATCCAACTTACATCAGCCAAACCGAAGTATGTCATCAAGTAATAAATGAAAAAATAATTTAGTAAAAAGAAATGTACAAATTTATTAGGAAATTGCGACTGTTTTAATTGGATTCGTATAAGCAATAGATGACAAAGGTTCATTCAGTTGTACACATGTTCTTCGTGGATCGTCTCAAGTCCTGGTAAGGGCACGACACATTGACAGCAATCATCGACGGCTGTCGATTCTTTGGAACTCAGCATCACGCTGATATTGTTTTTCCAAGTGCTGATCAAGTTGTTCACTGGTTTCGATAACGCGTCGTTGAGTTGCATGTTGCCGCGTACTTTCCAAATAGTGAAGACAGTCTGGTGCATTTTACCTTGCAGTTCCTGGAGTTGTATACTGTCGTTTTTCCAACCGCTGGGCTGATTTTCCCTGTTTATTTATGTATTAATGCATTTCTATGGATTGCGATTTATTGAAGATCATAAAAACATATGAGATATTTTCATGCATTACGCTGTAGTTCGGATTAGTCTCATAGATGTTATAAGCTAATTTCCACCTCACAGGAAAACCACATATTTTCAGACGGTAATCGGACCGGAAAGTTGTAGTTATTTGATGTCTGTATTTATTTTTTTGACTTTTCTGTTGCTTTCCAAGTACTGTCTGCTCTTTAACACGTTAAACATGGCTGTAGAGCAAATTTCTTTTTGCTAAGGACGTATTTTGGTACTTTTGTGCATGAGTAACCTCGCTGCGAAGTCTGAAGAAACAAACAACTTATATAAATTGGAAGAGCACAAGAAAAATCAATGTGTGGTTTTCTATGCCAATAATAAAAGATAGTTCAGTAGAAATGGTGTTTAAAATAAGTTATCCAGAAGCAAGCGATACTGTCCAGCTTGTGATAAGAGTTATTGTGTTTCATGTTTTTTTTCTACTCAGAATGCAAAAAAATGTAAAAATAACATTGCTCAGGTATTGTTCTATTTTTCCTTTCAAATTATATTTACTTTTAGTGCCAAAAATAAATAATCATTTCCTATTATTTATTATTTAAAGTTTTGTCATAAATCATCACTATTCTTTATATAAGTTTTAATAAAATACGGTCCAAATACAAATTTATATGACATCCCTGTGTCATTAATATAAATCTGCGTGTGATTTGGAGAGTTTCTTCTGACAGTTGCAGTTTAGAGTATTTTCAAATAGTATATACATTTAAAAACAACTTTAGACATTTTTGTTCTTAAATAGAAAATTGAAAACTCGCGAAATGCTTACTATCTAATAGAATTCTCAGAATGATTTCCACACGAGAATTTTTTTTTGTCTACTGTTTGTAACTTCAAACTGTTTTGTTAAAAATTAGTGTATTGATCATAGCTGATGATCTTTAAAAAAAGGCACAAGAAGTAACGTGAAAAAAAGTTCCAGAGTCGAACTGTGGATTGAGTGAAAATGTATGCATGGTGCATGTCATCTGCTACGCGAGAACTTCAACTTAAAAATGTTTAGCAGTTTTTTAATTTTGTTCGCATAAATGCTACAGAAATGTAATACAAAGGTGAAAAATAGGATCAGTAATTGTAAAACAAGTTAAGAAAATCTAGATTAGTTCATAAACGCATAAAGGTAATATTACTCCTTCTTTTTAGTGATATTTTGAAATCCTTGTGACATCTGCAATTTGAATTTTTAAATAATGTGTTGATATAGTTTTCTTTACTTCGTTATACCGTATCTAATTCTGTAAATCATGCGTTGGATTTTTTTCGCAGGACAGTGGAAATAGTATCAAAATTTGCTGAAAAGTCTTTGCCTTCTTCTTTGTACGTCGTTATTCAATCTTTTTTGTGTTCCATAACACCATTTTTCTTCATACATGCTTATTAGATCCGTAACTTCGGTTTTTATCCACTATTTTTGATCTTCCATAGTTTACATGCCGGAAAGTACAGTCAGAATTTCGATACACTTGCAAGTTTGCGAAACAACTATCTGAGAGTAAACGACTTTTGTATCTATTCGAGAGAAATTATATGACAGCGACTCTCAGAACCATTGGGCTATGCCCTCGAGTAATAACTCGTAACCCACTATATATTTGCGGTAAACATTCTCAAGAGCAACTAGTATTAGTTTTACTCTTCAGTACTACAGATCATCAAATTTTTATGAAATCGTTGGAATCGTTTTCGAGAAGAGTTTAAAACATTCGAAACATAGAAAGTTGGCTCATATAATAATGTATGACTGCAATAAGATTAATCAGACATGCACCTGTGGTATATATTGCGCTTAATGTGGTAAAAATAAGGATTGTAAGTAATGTTAAGTTAATCATTTTACACTAGGACCGCGCAAAAATATAAATACTCTGCGAAAAGAAGAAAGATTACTAAACTAATCACCTTTCATAGAATCTATATCAAATACTGATTGATAATAGAAAGTAAAGCTACGTTATTATTGAATAAAAAACGAGAAAACGATTGGGAGTAAACTAAAGGACTAAAGGCAGGTACTGAAAAAATTAATATTATGCATTCCGACTTTCAAGGGAACAATAGCATAATATAATACATAAATGTACAATACTTGCGAACATGGTGTTAATTTAAAACTTTTTACGAAGGAAAAAGTTGCGGCGGAGACCAATTTATTTCATTCTCGCAATATGACGACAAATAGAACTATCGACAAAAAAGATCGTACGTGATTTAAAAAAACGATACAAATTTGAAAAAATGATGACATTTGATCAAATAGATTCGATTTGCTATGATTGCTATTGCAGATATTCAATTAGAATACTTTTCTTTAAATTTTGATTATATAGCGTTTCTGTCAAGTATCAGGATTGTTTTTAAGATTTCTTTAGTTGGATGTGACTATTAAAATGTTAACGCATTACACATTTAGTTTCAACAAACTTTCTAAAACTCTCAGAAGTTTAACACAATATAAATAAATGACAATATTCTTTTACAGAAATTTAATTCCTAATCAAATATTTTCTCTGTTTACAATTCTAAATGGCAAACAGTAGAATTTGTAACAATGCTTGCCAATAAAACAGAACAGCGAATTGGTTAAAAATTAAAGATAGGCACTACAAATTATCAGATAATGAAAATAAAATGATTTGATTTAGGAAACAAAAATATAACGGAAAATCTATTGAGTATTATTCATACGTATAAGCCGATTTCGTACATCAAATTTACTGTTTGGGTATAAGAAACCGCGGATATAAACATTTTATAGAAATAACAATTAAAATCAACAAGATTTTTGTTCATTTATAACTACACCTTGTAAGTTAAACATAATTCCGAAAAATGTCCAGAAACAGGAAAAAAAAATTTGTCGTTGTTGTAACCCTATCTGTACGACGACTCCAAACGTTTCCAATCGCAGAGAAAAAGTGGTCTAAGGTCCTTCGAGGAGAGAATTTTATATACTTGTCCAATAGCTCCAAGTTATGAGAACTCGCGGTGGGGTCCTTCCTTCTTGCGTCCTTTGGATAGAAGCCCGGCTTGGCGCGATCCCTTTCCTCATTCAGATGCTGATAAAGCGGCCGCATTGTGTCCCCGAGATATCCGCTCCCCGTTCTGTTGGTCCTGTGAACGATTTTTCGTCGGTAAGTATCCGGAAAACCGAGACGCTCGAGTGAATCTTTCATGGCGGATCGATCGTTTCCGGTAGACCGGAAAAAAGGGGGGATGTGAGGGAGCGGGCGTGGAAGGGCGAACATCGTGCGGTTCTGGATGATAAGGGTGACATATGCCCCATAATATGTAACGCTTCGGAAGCCAATTTACTCGGAAAGACCCTCTCTAACTGAGGAGACTCGTTTGAAAATAGCCCGGAGTCGCCAATTGTGTCCGCCGAAAGCGAGGTCCTATTAATCATCCAGTGGCTCATGTGGATATACTTACACCCCTTTTTTCGACGTTCTTGGAAACCTTTATTTTACAAATTCAATGTGTAGGGCCAGTAAAGAAACATGCTAGTTACTAGCGTAAATGTTGCATAGCTCACTTACGTCTAATGAACTGAACAATATCGTGATATTTGTTTTATTGTTTCGCAAACATATGGATTTTTCTGACTATTAAATAGAATGATACTCCACTATTGTGCTAAAAGATAATTACACACTCGTGCGGAGTTCTACGCTTCGTTGTTTTAAAAAAAATAAGAATATTATATTGTTAAATAAGGTGTTAGGTAAATACGAATTAAAGTGATGCACGTTCGGTTGCGATATGCCACTGATAAAATATTTGTTTTTTAAATAAATATTACAAACTCTAAAAGTAGATAATCGTTTTTCAAACAGTATGTAGCCTTTTGAATATTTTTACCTAAGTACGGCATGCCTCATAATGATCTCAGCAATTTTGTAAACGATTGATTGTGATGATAAATTTCGTCCCGAATTGTTATAAATTAGTTCATATAAACATTATTATTGTTAATTATGCAATTAAGTACAGTCAGTTTTTACGCTTGATTTTAGCAGTTTAGGGTGAGAATATAATTGATTAAAACATCTATTACCTAAATAAGCCATAATGATGAATAATAATTGGAACAGTATTTACTATGATTTTAGTTATTCGTGTGGTTTTAGAAAATATTTTGTTTTAATGTAATATTGTGCAAGAAATTTATAACGCAACAAAAGGTTATTACCAATAATGAATAATGCTAATATACAAAATCTATGCTTACTAAGATTTTTTACTTAGTACAACGTGTTTTACGTACCATATAATTATTTAATGTTTTTTTACACATCATTACTAATAAATATATTGTATTACAATATTAGAATAAACGTAAGGTTTCAAGCTGTCGAGAAAAAGTAGGATCAAATATATGAATGTTATTATAATTATGGTAGTTAACATACGATAGAAAAATGTGAGGATGAATGCAGATACTTAATGTTAACATAAGTATATTTAATTCGATTTTTTGAAATTGCTATCATCATCCATTGTTCACGTATTGCAAAGTGTGTATCGTAATAAAAATTCAGATTTAATTTCCGTTCATAGCAGCTGGATAATTTTCCACGTTGAAATTTCAAATTGCGATGTATCACATTAACAAGGAATTCTTAGTTTTATCCCATTTCGCTATCACCATCGAAGCATGTTAGTACAATTTTTTATCATAAATTTCTTATAGAACTTAATCTTCTTATCGACTTCTTTTTCTCGAATATTACAAACTTTAGGGATATTTAAAGGGTTAGGGATGGAAATTGTTGGGACAAGATACTGCTGCTAGACCGGCGTAACTCTCAAGGGTCCCACAAATTACTTCCTCCTAGGGTACGTTAAATAATTACGGTGCAGAATAGTACGTAAATTGGTACAAAGAATAATTAAGCGTCCATTAAACTCCTCTATATTTCACATCCTTGACCACATTTAGCTTGTATGATGATACAGTGGAATCGGAGGATCGTAACAGGTTTCATGTACCGAGTTACAGTTAGATATTATCAAAACAATTTAGTCTGTCGTAAACTATGAAAGACATATACGAGGAAGTCGACGCTGTAATTTCACGAAATTTCATTTTTTACATGTATCTTATCGTCGTTAGTGTTATTTTATGGGACGTTACACTATTATAGACGTCTTTCCTTGTAGCAGCTTGAACCTGATGATCCATCGCTCCCTAACGCGGCATATAGTTTGATATATGGCCCCGTACGCCGATCTCCGGCCATTTTGCCGAACGATCTATGAACTGGCATATTCTGTTTTTTTTCTTGCACATGTAAGTTGTTTAATACATTTTGTATTTTTATGTATTTTTGTATGTCAATTTCTATTAATTATAACAAGTTATGCTCCCAGGGACATAAAGGCCAAAAAAAGGGAAAATCCAGCGATTCCAGAATTATCGTTACGAGACGAAATTTTATATGAAAACGGAATTAAGAAGAATCAAACCAAAAAGTACATCCAACTAGAGGCTAATTGGAGTACGAGTGGAAATAAGGCGAACTGGAAATATAGCAACTCAAATCGAAAGCCAGAGGAAGAACTAGTTGTCTCACAATTACGAACCCAGAAATGAAGAGAACGTCAAGCATACATCTTACAGATACAACAAAAAAGTACAAAGAGCATCGAATAGTCCACTGATCTATCAAGCAGATTATGCTGAGCGGGTATGTTCTTTCGCACTTCAGGATAAGAACACACTTAAAGTTCAAGACGATACATGTGGGTAGTGCGCGAGAATTTTTAATGATATTCAGAGTGTTTGTATGAAATAGAGGTACTCTATCATAGTAGTGCAGCTTAGAGGCAGACGTGTACAAAACGCATAAGACATGATGATGTGCGCACGAGGGCAGTCGGGTATGAGCAGTCGAAAGTGCAGTTAAGAAGTATGAGGTAGCGATTTCCTAAGAAGTACGACGAGTAGCTCAATCTTAAATCTCAACTCTCGCCAGTTGTTAATAGTTCTAATAGTCATTGTATATATCTTAATCGTTTTAATAAACTATATTCTTACCAACAACCATTTCTACTATACGTGATAAGGGATGGTGCATCGATAGTGGATGCACAATACATTCATGCAAAGAAAAACTAAATCTGACAAGTAACGCATCGACCCAAATAATAGCCAAGAGAAGGGTAATTATACCATTTACAAATGGAATGAAATCAATAGAATTACAATTAGAATTAGAAACTAGAGCTCAGCATTCACTTAATATTGGTGCCCAGATTAATTGACAAAAACTATGAAGCCCTATTCAAGAAGACCTACGTGACAGTGCATGACAAGCAAGCCAGAACCAAATTAATCAGTGATAGAATTGGCGATTGTATCATCTGAGCGAGTGAAAATCGGAAGGTAATACAACAACATCAAAGAAAAAGAATTTACAGACATGGCTTGAAAGATTTGATCGGCCCCGTAAACAACCCCTATTCAAGATATCGAAAGAAGAATTTGTTGTAAGCATCAAACTTAGGGATAATGAGAATTACGAAGAATTACAACACTTCTATTCTGAAAGAAGACAGACAGGAGAGCTACTCCATTACAGCTAGAGTCCACAGATATCTATGGATTTATACGAATAGAATCCAAAGATATAGTAAGGTACTCCATCACATTTGTTGATGATTATTTCCGATGATGCGAGATATGATTTCTTCACAACAAAAGTGGACCATTGCAAGTCTTTAAAGAGTTCAAGACCATGGTAGAAAAACAAACAAAACTTAAGATCAATAATCTGGAATCGGACAATGACAAGGAGTTTATCAACCATGAATTTAACAATTTCTTAAAAGCCAAAGAAATCAAGAGGCAGATAACAGTCCCCTTTACTTCACAACAAACTGGAGTCACGGAAGGGAAAAACCGTAATTTTAACGAAAATGGCACCATACATGTTAATTGCAGGAAACATACCAGAGTCATGACAGATCAGAAACAATGTGTATTTTTATTTCGATCATTTTATGTTCACAAAAGATGGACAACGTTGAGATACGCAGAATAAGATTCATTTTAAATCAGCACCACAAAGTGGAGGAAAGTACGAAAGAAACCTCGCTTTACGGGAAGGACATTAAATTCAGGTCTTATCGTGAACGCATTAAAGTACTGCTTAGGATTCGAAATGAGACAGAAGCAAGACTCTATACAACAGAAAGGATATACCTTAGATATTCTAAATTTCTACTCCTATGAAATCCGGCTGAATAATCACGGCCGAATTGATCGGTTTAAGTGAGAACAAACAAATAATTAACAATATTCCCTATCGAGAATTAATAGGTTCACTAAATTATTTTGCTAGAACCACGCGACCCGACATAGTCTATGTCGTCAGCTACTATAGCCAGCTCCAAAATAACTACGACGAATCTCACTGGCAAGCCGCCAAAAGGATGCTTCGATACCTGCGAGGCACACTGGATTACGGACTAACATACTTGAAGTTTTCAAGTCCTATTAAAGCGTATGCAGAAGTTGAATGCGGTGAATGCACTATAGACCGCATCTTACACCGGCTACGCTCCCCGCTTCGGCAAGATAGCAATTTCTTGGACTTCCACTAAGCAACGGATTATCGTATTATCGTCAATGGAGATCGGATATGTCAACCTGTTAGACACTATACATGCAAAGATTCCTTCAGGAATTAGATTTTAAGTAGTTATCCGATATATTAACCTTGGGGAATAATCAGAAGGCTCTTTACCTAATAAAGAATTGTGCGTTTCATCTACGAACCAAGCATACTACGTTGTTCAATAAATTCCTGCAAGGAAAATCAAAAAACGAATTTATAGTTGTAAAAATAACTTTAAAAGTTAAATACTTTTGAACTAGTTGTAATCTAAAGTTGAAGACTCTAAGTTAAAGTTTTTTTGCGGTATTTCTTGCCTTCCAATTTCCATTAAGTATAACATTCTCTAATAACTTCTGAAATACTTATCACAGAAAAAATTATTCAGACGAATGGTGCATATTTTTTAACGATGAATTACATGGAAGTAAAGTATCCTTTGAAGTAAATTGAGTATAAAAAAGATTTTTCGAATAACGATTTGTTCATCCCTGGTACCACATTGGAGAAATTCAAGGATAAACGTTATGATTGGTTTGAAATGAAAAAACACATGACAAGATTAACCCAGATCAAGTTTGTTGAATTTGGAAACTCTGCCACGTTATTCGAGTTTCTACTTGCATTATATATTTATCTGCCTTTAATGATAAGAAGATTTTGTAAATATATGACTGGTATGTTGGTTTTTTAGAGCAAAATACCCTTTTATAGGGAAGGGTTAAGGATTATGTGTGAATGAAACACATTAATCGTGTTGATCTAACGTTTTGGCTTGGTTGTACACTTCTATTAAAGACTTTATTTTATATAAAATAATAGTAAAATGAGTGTGTATGTGTGAAATAAGTTAATAAAAATTTGGTTCTTTGGCGTAGTTTCCACCACACAAAATACGCATCCAAATTTTATTGCGATATCATATATAATATTAACCCTTCCAAGAAACTCAAACGAATTTTCAATAAGCCCCTATGGAGAATCGTTTTTATACCATATAATAAACTGAAAAATATCATTATAACAAGATAAAGATGCATTGATGAATAAACGTAATGTAATATACAGAATGCAAATATTACAATAAAAGCTATATCGAGTTGACAAAATGTAAATTAAGTACTAGAGACAAAAAAACACATTCATAGTTGAAACAATAGTTTTTTTTTAGTAATAGCCACATATCGTAATACTCTCAAATATAATTTTGATTTTGGCAATACCGAAGTCGTTGATCAAGAACCGCGATATCACGAACGTATGAGTTCAGTCCCGAGGACCGTATAAGCTTGAAGAAACACAGGTAAAGGCAAGCGGTAAAAACCATCGGATTGGTTTATGACTGCAAGAGTAGGATCTGTATCGGATTTCTGCCTAATCTCATAGGTCCACTAGGCAATTAAACGTTTGGCATTTCTAAAGCCTAAGTGCGATACTTCGACCATTAAAAACACGTGCATTCGGCCAATTGTTCAAAGTCACGAACGATTTTCAAAGAACGGTTAGAACAAAAACTCTGGTGCCTAACAGGGCTGCATTTCTCGAGAAATGCAGCTCAACCAATCAAACGAAAAAATCCGCTCAGAAAACCCCCAAAAACAAATAGAAACTTCACGATCGGTAAATTTTAATTCTTTGATAAGAGTTCATAACCGAGTCAAAACGTGGGATTAACATAATTAATATACTTTATTCACACATAATCATTAATTTTTCCCACTAAAGGATAATTTGTTCTGAAGCATCAATATGTCAATCATATTGTAATATACGAGCAAATGGAAGTAAAGGAGTTAATATTTTTTATATACATTTTGCAAATATGTATATGATGAATGTCTCAAAAAAATGAAAGATATTGTGAGAGTGGCACAACTGAATAATAAAAATGTCATATAAATATTTGTGATATTTTATCTTGTTTTAAGTTATAACTAATTTGTTTTTCAACAAATCTCATCTACTTACTTTCATAAGAAATGTTCAACTTAATTTCCTTGCACATAAATGTTCTGTGCAAAACGCCGAGTTTTATTTATTTTTATGTGCTAGAACAATAATAATATAGGATAAAACTAATTAAAATAATATTCCTTAAATATACTTATGTAACGAAAAAAAGCTATTTTATAATTAATTTAAACACTTTTCATTACACAGTCCTAAAATATTTGAACAACATTTTGAATACATATTTTAAGGTCAAAGATCAAAAACGTTCACTAACCGAAAAAACCGACCACAGCGCAGTAGTTTTTACGATTCAGCGACAACCCAAATGCGTCCTTTCAAAAACGCTTGCAACGCGTTTTGAAATATTAGAAAAAGCCATGAAGCAAAATTCGCGATGTAGCTCTTTTAAAAATATTCAAAACATGTACTGGTAAAGTGAAAATATCACAGTGCATTTTGCTCGTTTATTGATGCACATATAACGCGATGTACGATAAGTCGCGACTTTTTGTCTGTGTTAGTACGATCAGGAGATGCATGTACTTTTTTATTCACGCGATATAATTTACTATATTATACTATTGTAGTGTGCACATATTATTTTAGAGCGGAGATTTGATCGTAAATTCAACGAGTTGAAGGAGAGAAATAAATTGATGGGCATTCATCGATAACTTGCGGTGCGAAATATTACTCAAAGAAATAAAACACATTTAATTTTCGTGAAAAAATAATTGACCTATATTTTTTCAGCAGTATTTTAGCATCAAGGTATAGGAAATCTTATAAAATGGCAATTTTCAGAAATCGATTAAAAGTTGTTCTGGAGGACTGAGCAATTTTCATATCCGCTATATGCAATCTACTATGAAATAGTTGAAAATTGCATTTATAAATGAATTATTTGATTTGCCGAAAATTAAATTTATAAGTTTTCATTCAAAGATCAATTTAGCGTTTCTTTTTATCGAATATCTCTTAACCGAATTGTGACTTTGAGAATATTTTGGTTTGCCATAAAATATTTACTTAAAGCGACGTTTCGAACGCCTCAGCGCATTCTTTATCAAGCTGAGGAGAGAAAGAATACAATGACAAACAGATGGAGCAATATTATATATGATATATGGAACATATTATAAAACGGAGTGCGCGTGCTACGTACCTTGGAATTAAAATGCGACGCAATAATTTATATGGATAAAGTAAAAAGTATAGTAAGTACAACGTTCTATCGGTGTTACAAGAAGAGGGAAGAGTTGTTAATAAAAGTGACTCAAAATTAATTTCCAATACAGTGCTAAGAAATTATGGATTAACCGATCATAGAAGGAATTGCGAACTTACTTACATTTGGTGAGGCACTTTATTTGAAAGATGTTAAAAAACAAATGTTAAAGAATCAGTACAAAACAGTGAGATGTACGGCGTACTAAATTGAAACGTATGACTATTTTCAAAAAGAAGAGAATATATGCCGGTTCACATATGTCCCCATAAGACCGACAGAACAGATATTGTTTTTATTAAATTTACCAGACTACACGTGTAATTAATAATACTCAGTGGTAAATATGATAAATTTCGAAAAATTATTTACTCTAATCGTTTCATACGGTTATCATTAACAGAAACAAATTACACTTTCGCCGTGACATGTACATATGGAGGAATATTGTTTATAAAAATAGTTTGTTTGATATACTAACATATTCACCATATATTAACATCATATATTATCGTCACACGCCGCAACGATCTTCATGTTTTTTGTCGGACCACTTGTTACGTCATTCATACTGCTGCGTTTTTGCAGAGTGCGCTAGCATGGCGCGTTTTTGCTCAGTTACTCTCGCGCGCACATCGATCTCTCATTTCTCGCGATAGAACGACGGTGTATCATTGAACGCACATGAGCTCTTCGTCCTATGCATACGTAATGTGATCAAATAACACAAGTTGAGCATATCTCCATATTAAGTAAACTCAGAGAGAAATTAGCGATAAGTATTGTAAAGTATCAATTCTTACTGCCTCGTTATTTTTTTGAAAGATTAGGGTTGAGGCTATAGGGTTGAGCCTATGAACCGATATCACTTTTCAACATATAAGGGTGATAAGTGGCGATATGCAAGCAGACAAATCATTCATCTCAATCCGTACATATTTTTTGCATCACTGCGACGACGCAGAAGTACGACGAGGACTTTCGTCAGTTACAAGTTGTTTGCGGATCAAATTTATCCGCGATACAAATTGTACAATATATTATCACTAATTTCACTGTTAAGCTTTGTTTTGTGAGTTATTGTTGATTGATGGATTGTTGTGTATCATTATCAAGAGTGACTGGAAAAGTTATGCTGTTCTTTATCGAACGCTCTTCACGAGCTATAGTGCACGTGTACGCGTATACGCGTGTGACGAATAATCAGTGTTAAATTTAATTTGTAAGCAATTAGATTTTTAATTAATTTGACAACCCCTCATTGCTAATAAATTGCCTTTATTATCAGTTCTTTTTTACATTTATTTATTAGTTCTTTATTAATAGCTTTTTTAAATAGAATTTTAGATCTTTTTTGTATTTTGGACCTGCTCGTGTTTTCACACAAAATAATGGCGGTAAAAGGTACCTAAAAAGTGAAAGCCTAAAAGTATTTTCATCAACTTTTGATTTTTATTTTTTTCTATCTAAAATATTTTTTTTTTTAATGTGTATGCCTATGTATAGACAGAATGTATATTTAATAGAAAATCAGATGTTTGCAGTAAAAGCATACCAAGACATAAGATCTACCGAATGAAAAATAAATATCGCAAGTCAGTAAAATTTATGGATATTTTTAAAACTTTTTATTTTTCATAATTTTCATATTCTATTTGAACAAAATTACTTTTTTCACGTTTCGATGATATAATTATGAGGCAGTGGTTTATGCAGAATTGTTTTATCGCTGATTGAACTTATACTGTTGTAAAACGGTCGCTGTGTAAGTGTGTAACCATTTTTCTAAACATTTTACTATTATTACTATTTCAAATATGATTTTTAACCCGTTTTTTTAATTATTCAAGCGATAATAAAATAAAATGAGTTGGAAAGAAGTAGTGGATAAATAAATGTGGTCATACTTATATCGTGTTTGGTCTCATTTTTGTCGGTAAAATCTGATCAATGTAGTAAAAAATATTTTAGCTAAAAAAGTTAAATTTAAAAAATGGTATCGTTGTGTTAAATGTTGTCAAGTCTTGAATACTCTTTTTAAATAATCCCCGCCGCGTATCGCATTGTATTCCGTATCGCACGGTTGACTGTGCCCAAAGAAGATAATATACGCGTAGAACTAGGGCTATGAAATCGGCAGTGGGGCACATACGGAGATATTACCGTATACGAGAAACTTCATATACTGCGGAAAAGATATATTTTTGGAGTTTTTCGCTGCTTGCGGTAATATATGTAGTAAAATATAGGTTTGTTGTTGTTAATATATATA
>JBCFXI010000950.1:0-89730 GCA_038496175.1 Ampulex compressa
TTCTTGAAGAAGAAGAGGATTGAGAAGTGATGTGAATAGGTCGATAGTATAATTCGGGCTTTAAGGTAAAATCGTGCAAAATCTCAAGAAATACTGTCTTGTTAAGTAGAGTGATTTTTTTTTAAAAAACGAGTCATCGATCATTTTGACCGCTTTGATAGGTTTAGTGTTAACCGGTAGATCCTGTGTCGAGTGATCTTTGGTATCAATGACGAAAATTAATAAATAAACTACTATAAACGATCCGAGTTTAAATCGCAGTCATCATCGATGCAGGATTTTTATCCGATATTGTAGTTTTAATAGTCAGAGGTTTGGTGCTAGTTTTGGTAGCTAAAATCTGCGTTGAATAGTGGTTCTTGGGGCAAATGATCTTTGCTATCGATGAGAGAAATTGATTAAAGAAAACAACGTGATTCTGTTGCGAGAAACCTTGTGTTAATGGAATGAATTAAAAAAAGTGTAAAACACTTACGGAGTGTTTATATTAAATACACGATATTAAATAACAAGAAGGGGACTTTGATCGACTTAAAAGCTTGTTTGTATCCTAATTCCGTTCTCAGCATTGACAGCAGTGAGCGATTTAATCTAGGATGCATTGATCACGTATATAATGCCATTAACGCGTGGAAAACGTGGGGGTGTCGAGTTGGAGCTGCGACGCGAATGTTCCTCGTGAAACCCGAGCCTCTAATCGGTCCGGCGCTCTCCAAAGCGAGGGAAATCCGAGAATTTTGAGGATAAAGTTTGCGTTACGCGCCACAGATTCAATAAACCGCATTAATGTTAATTGAGGTCAATTAAAATTACCCATCCGCGTGGTGCACGCTGAAATGGGATTCATATTGCCCACTGAGCTCTTATTAATTTATCCTATTTCGCGGAACTTAACATCATCTTCGACGGTTCATCGTCGTCGATTTTCGCGACTTCAAATCTATAACCGTAATACAGTATCTGGAAAAAGGCTTATGGTATCAAAAGGATAAATAAAAAAAGGTAAATAAAAAAAATCGAAAACCAATTTAACTCTATTTCTACCAGCCATTTTCCAAACAGATTTAAGTGTACTAAATATATACTTAAAGAAAAAGAGGACGAAGGAAAAATTGCAATATTAATTTATCGATTAATTTATCGATCCGTACACTGCGAGAAAATCATGAAAAATCTCAGAAGTGGTCGCGCCTCAAAGTTCTACGATTTTCAAAAAAATCACTGACCGCTCGTGGTAGGAATAGTGTTAAATTCACTAAATTCACTAAAATTCTAAGCTTCTAAAATTCACCGCGTATTCAACGCACTAAAATTCACTCGTGATTCTCTCAGTAAATTCAAGATTCGAGAAGAGTCCTGCAATTCTTCCATACAACCATGAACCATATTTTTACCTCCTTCCTTTCTAAAATTCTAAAATTCACCGCGTATTCAACGCACTAAAATTCCCTCGTGATTCTCTCAGAAAATTGAAGGTTTGAAAAGAGTCCCGCAATTCTTCCATAGAACCATGATCATATTTTTACCTCCTTCCCTTCTAAAATTCTAAAATGCACCGCGTATTCAACGCACTAAAATTCCCTCGTGATTCTCTCAGAAAATTGAAGGTTTGAAAAGAGTCCTGCAATTCTTCCATAGAACCATGATCATATTTTTACCTCCTTTCGCGCGGTGCATCGCCTTGATCTTATCGAGATCAGCCGCCGAGCACAAAGGGGTGTCGACTTCGTAGGTGTTGTTGAAGAGCGTGTAGTTCACTTCGTACTCCCCTGTCTCCTTTCGAAACGTGATAATGTGCTCGAATCGGTGGCCCCAGAGGATCTCCGAGGGAAGGTAGGAGCTCCTCGCTTGGGTGGTCATGCCTGTCGACTCGATGACACCTGTTCGAGCGTTATCATCGATTAGAAGAGGACGCGAGAGCCTGGAGGATCTTAGGTACCTTCGAGTATCACGACGATTTCGAATCTCTCGCGCAGCATGTCGCTGGCCGATATCTGATAGAGCGGCGAATCCTCGTCGATCTTGTGGACGATCGTCGTTGGCCAGATGAAGAATATTTTGTCCTCCTCGCCATCGCCGCCCACCTTCAGCTCGGTTTGGAAAAATGGCAGCAACTCGCCCTCCTTGGTCACCTGAAAATTTCGACGATCAACCTCCTCCGGGGCCTTTTGTCTGCTTTTATCGAGATACGAGCTGATCTCGATTAATAGCAAGTTGTAATAGATTCTCAAAAGCTTTATATTACAGTATTTTGCATTGGAAGAATAGTAAAGAGAGGAAGAAGACGAACTCAAGAACTCTTTGTGTGTAATTACTAATTTCCTTTCGAATAATCCTGAACAACCTGCGCGATTAGCGGTCTTTCTTTAACACATTGGGTCCCAAGGTTTATTTTCAACGATATTTCGACGAAGAAAAAGAGCAGCGTGACCACCTCGATCGGCATTACTTACAAATAACAAATTCGATCCGCACAATCCGACACGGATTTGTAAAAAACCCTGACACTAAAGCGGTTAAAAAACCTATACCAGATGACTTCAGAAGTCGATGCCAGAAATGAATTATTGGCATTAATATAAAATATTGTTTCTATTGAGGCATTATTAATAGAAAAAAAGGAGCGTCTGAGATAATCGATGCAAAAATAAGACTCAAAGCGCGATGGTAGGACTTCGACCAGTCGAATATCGTTTTGAAAGCTCTGGCTCGAATTCGAGATTGTTCGCGGTCCCAGTAACGGCACCCACCTTCCTTTTGATCATCTGAGCTCTGACGTGCGCCTCGATAATGTGGCTCTTCCTCATGTCGCCGACGCGGAACATCAGACAGGGCTGGCCGTCCCTCTGGCAAATAACGGCGTTCCGCGAGAACAGCAGCGTCTGGGTCCTCTTCTTGGGCCGAGAGAGCTTCGCGAAGACTATTCCGACCATAAAAGCCTGCAGGATCACTCCGGTCATCGATTGAATGCACAGAATGAAAATCGCCTCCGGACACTCGTCGGTCGTGTGCTTGGCCCCGTAGCTTTTTGCAGAAACAGCGTCGGTTTAATGATCGCGCACAGTGGAAAAGGCTTCGTTCTTTGGGGGATTCATTTTTAAACAAATGGCGATTATTTTTTTCTTTCCGCGAAACGTTGGTCTCTCTATAAATGACCTCTTGCGGATGATTATTTTTTTGTGGATGATTACTGGTTAATAAGCACCGGGTTTACAAAGACACCTACGTAAGAAAACTCACGATCGATATTTCCTCGAGTTCGCTTGGAAGGAGGAAACATCCTTGGTAAAAAAAAGGGTCCTACGGATATGTCGATTCTTTGAATGTGGGTCAGCGGGGAATTTTCGTGGCGCTCGCCTTCAAAGCGATTGCCGGGATATAAGCGAAACTTTGAAGAGCCGCCAAGTACTATCATGGTATTCCCGGACTCGTCATCCGAGGGACGTTAGCTACGCGCGTTAATGTGCGAAAGAAGCGTAATGGCGGGATTAAAAATAGGAATGAGCGCGATTACCCGATTGTGTGCTGCGTCTCGACAGAAAAGAGGAAGCAGCTGGTGAAGCTGTGGATCTCCTCGACGCAGGGCGTGAAGGTGAGGTTCGGATTGTTGTAATTGCGAGGGTCGAGATCACCGTGGCTGTAGGCGATCAGCCACCATATGAGGGCGAAGCCCAGCCAGGAGAGGAGGAAGTTCATGGAAAAGACCAAGAGCGTCCAGCGCCATTGCGCGTCCACCAATGTTGTGAAAATGTCCTGAAACGAGGATTGTCTTTATTATTTATTTTCTTATTGATTATCGTGAAAATGTCCTGAAACGAGGATTGATTGTATCATTTATTTTCTTACTGATCACCATGAAAATGTCCTGAAACGACGATTGACCGTATTATTTATTTTGTTATTGATTATCGTGAAAATTTCCTGAGACGAGGATTGTCTTTATTATTTATTTTCTTATGGATTATCGTGAAAATTTCCTGAAACGAGGATCGACTGTATTATTCATTTTCTTATTTATTATTCGTTAAGACCACGGCATCAAATAATGCTCATTTGATTTTTTATTTCAAGAGGCTTTGTTATTGCTAATTGTTTCGAAAGAATGTTACGACTGGCTGATCGATTAATTATTATAGACTTGTTATTACTAATTATTTGGAAAAATGTTCGCGACTCGTCGCTGTTATTTAGTTGTAAAACTCTTTATGATTCGTCATTTTTATTTCGATTCAACATTCGAGCAGGTTAATGATAAACGCGAAAGTTCTCGAAACCTCGACTCTGACGAATATCGTCGAAAAGCAGGACGATGGAATTGAAATGTACTCAGCAGCGTTATTAGGTAACGCTTTATCTTTCCTTATCTGCTTCTCGTGGCGACTTGGCGCGAGGAAGAGGAAGGATCGAGTCCCTTAACCGTTTTATTTTCTCCTCTATATTACAGTAACGAACTGAATCGAATACTCGAAAGAAATTGATTTTCCTGCTTTCGCCAATTTTAAATGGTTATAATACATCATTAATTAGACCATCTGTTTAAAAGTACCACATTCGAAATATTGTTTCTCTAAAAAAAAAATCGTATAACCTCGTAACTGCGCCTTTTTTAAGAATTTCCATGAATTTATTGCTGTATATAAATCACTATATTGATCTATCGACGTTTCGTTTCCTCCTTTTCTCTTTTTTAATGTATCCTTTGTCTCAATAATTTTGCTATCAAGGACCACACGTGCCTTACACTCTCGTAACAACGTGGCTCCCGTAACTCATCCCAAACGCCAAATTATTGCGCTCTATTTTAATCCCAACGCCGATTTTCCTTCCGCCCTCGACAGAATATCCGTGCGTTCGTCTTTCGAGCGGGCCTTTTCGCTCTTTCCAAACCCAGCTGTTATTTACGGCCGATATCGTGCGATAGTTCAACAAAGATAAATTGGAACCGTGCGAAGCGATGAGTAACGCGCGTGTAATCATCCCAGACCGCGAAGGAAACACTTGCTTCGCGATTCGAGCTCTGGAATTTTTTTTTCTTCTATCGCGATCCAAAGCGCGGACTCACCTGAAGATAACGCCTTCGCCTCTTGGCGACGTTTCCCTGCACGACGTTGCAATCGCCGTGCTTGAAGACGACCCTCTTGCGCACTCGCCTCGAACTGAACCTGGTTTGTCGATATCTGAAGCAGACAGGATTCCTTGAAGGTCTTCGAAGAAGAAGGAGAGCCACAACTTCGAGAACAATGGTACAAATGATTTTTTTTGTCGGTCCTCATTCATTAGTATTGCTGGCGAGTGAGTGATCAAGGATGTCGCTGTTACACGGCTTTGGTTTCATTTTCAGGTATATTTAGGGATTAGAAACCTCAAAACTGGATCTTCGTTGGATAATAAGAGTTCGATTCTCGTTTGGTAAAACAATTATATCGATCGGTTGTGTGGCTTTTATTTATCGTTGTCAAAAAATGAAACATTATTTAATCCGCAAGCTGATGTTTAAAGAGAATATCGTGAATGAAACGGGATGTAAATTTAAGCGTGTCATTAACAGAGGACGATGCTAGGCATAGATCTCGATTTTTATCGAAAATTCAGAAAGCATCAGAATTAGAGTTCTATAGCTCATATATACGCTCTAAATTCGACAATAAAAAATCCAAGTACTTCTCCTGCCGATACTTTTAACGATAATACTTTCGTGAAAATATGACGTATTCGATAATAATTTCAGATCGCGTCATATTTCCATACTTTTTCTTTTCAAGCGTGGAAAGCATTCGAGCATCATTTTTTTTTTGATCAATTCCCAGCAATGACTGTTAAAGTCATTTAGCCTGGCACCTACAATATAAGGTAGGTAATCCCAAGCATCAGAGCTTTGGTACCATACATCGCATGGAAAAAGCAGAGGCGACGCGCGAGATTCGTCGAGCGTCGTTGCACCTTGAATGGGCGAAAGAAAAAGGAGGGCCAAAGCCTCCTCCCACGGGATCTTAAGAGGCCGTTTAAAACGGTCGTATCGTCTGCTCGAAAATACCAGCAGCCTAATGCCAAGGGACATGATTTACGGTCGAACGTCTCATTTTCGCTCTCCCCTGGATGGACCGGCGCTGGCGGTTCGCCAGGAAATCGACGTTCGAACGAATCACCAATGCTGCACGAATTATGGCCATCGCGATTCTGGAAATCGTTCGTCGCACGAAACCGAAAAAATCGGATCGTGGCTTCTTTGTATTATCCGCAATCGACAGAAGGTTCACGAGGGGTTATTCGATTTTATCGAAGATCTTTATTCGGTTAATATATGAGTTCATCGTGTTTTTTTAAGAACGGAGATTTTTTAGGAACATAGCAATCTGGTATTTAGAATTGATTCAGCCAAGGTTTCGTAATTGTTCCATGAGACGTTTGGTTTTATTCTTCTTGCTTCGTGATTATTTATACCTCTTCCTAATCGTTCATTTTTCGATGACAGTGATACGAGGTTTGGAAGGATAGTTAGCCTCTTTTTCCGTCACGATAATCTACATTCGTCTCTCTTACAGATTGTTCATCGAGAGAGAGGAATCGTTGAGAATTCGTTTATACAGCTTTATATGGACCGTTTATTTTGAACGTGGTGCAAGTCCATTTTATAAAAAATATGAGATATCACGTCATTGATGCTTAATTTAGCGTAAACTTTGTTGATTATGACTGATCAGTATTTGATACCTTAAAAAATACCAACGCTTTGTTCAATTCAATATGCCATGTTCGACAAATATGCCAATCTATAATGCTCTCGAAACAAGAGAAAGTGGACCTACGCCACTTTCAAAATAAACGCTCCACGTAATACACGGACCGCCCAAAGCGCGTTTTCACAATTAAAAATTCGCTGCTCACGACATCGGTTAGAATCTCGGAATGTTGTTTCGTCTATTTCAATATTTACGAGACCCAGAAGTTTTTATATTTAGCCCGATACCTCCAACCAACGGTGTGTTCATTAGGGAAATTTATTAATCCCCCGCTCAATGTATCGTTTTATTTCCCCCTTACGCAATAACTCAGTTATCTTTATAGGCGTGAGAATAAATATTGCGAAATTTTCGTCGGCCAAATATTTGGGCGGTCTTGTTTTATCTAGGTCGCCGGCGTTACCCGTGTTATTAGCTATGTTTAGATTAGCCCCTAGTGCTCCTGGACCGATTCTAATGCCGCGGTAAAAACCTCGTAATCCGCCTCTACGCCCGGTTTATTAATCTTTTTACGAGGCCATCGAGCCGCGAGATCGTGAGGTTAAGGGAAGTGTTAAATATTTGGCGGCCGGCCGTGCCGAATGCCGGATCCCCGATTCGCGGAAATAGGAGCGCACGATGCCAGAAATACGTTAATGGCCCTGTTGAACCTTTTCGATGGATCTCCATGCCTATCGAATATTGACGCCATTATAAGGAGTCTCGCTTAAGTGGCGCTCGAGTGTATAAACCCCTGGCATTTATCGCGCTTCGAGAAGCAGTGGCTCTCGCGATACAGGGTGGATCAAAGGGAAGCGCGAGTTTTTTTGCCGAAGATCGATGGATCGAGTGTCGAGCATCGTGTAAATGTTAATATTCATAGTCGATACATCGTGTGGTATCTACGCGTTTTCTTGCTAGTAGTTAGTAGTTAGTAGTATTCTTAATAAGAATTACCAGCCACTTTCTGGGTATATTTAGGACGCTACACACATGTTTAAAGAAAAGGGGAGAGTTAAAGGGAATTTGAGTAAATCTAAATAGTGATCTATATACTGCATGAAAATCGTGGAAAATCTCAAAAGATACATCGTTGTAAAGTACTAGGATTTTTGAAAGAGACGACTGACCAGGCATTTTGACTGGTTTGGTAGTTCTAGTGTTAAGCGTGATCCTTGATTATACGATTGGATGAGTTTAATTGATCGTAGCTCACTCTCGTTTTTCCTTCAGCTACTATATATATATACATATAAATATATATAGATATATAGTAGCTGAAAAAAAAAAATATATATATATATATATATATATTTTTGATATCTCTACTCTATATTGTATTTGATTTCCTTCCATTTATTCCGTTTTATTCCCCTTTTAATTTATTATACACAACAAAGGGTGTTTCAGCTCTGAAGCAATATCGGGGCGATTCTAAAATTACGATAAATCCCAACAGCGAGGAATCTATACACCGAGGCATTATTATTGTTCCTATTAAGCGTAATTTATTCGTGGCGAGGGCGATGAGGCATCGCGCGAACAGTCGAATACCCGCGTCTGACCGTCGAAACTTACGATCATCGGCCAGACAACGCACCTACTCGTCGCAGCGAAATAACCAGAAATAAATCGGAGCCAAGGAGGAGACGGAAGAGAAGGTTCGAAAGGCTAGACGAGCCGAAACCAGGAACACGGACTGTTTACTGAAGGAGTTGCGCAGTCACGGATTATTGCAGAAATCCGTGTATCAAAGGCGCTAAAGCTCTTGGCAAGGTCCACTCTTTCGGCCCCTTTGAACTCGCTTCCTCGTGATCTTCGATGAACCGCTCGTTAGAATCTCTTTTTCCATGTTTTTTTTTTGCCGAATTTCCCTCCAAATTATCGTCCATGAAATTCGAGGAGAGAATAAGTTGAATTTAGGAGGGTGATTATGCGTCAAAGAAATCATAACCCTAAACCTTCCAGCCACTTTTGGGATATATATATGTACACCGCGTATATCCTCGAGGAAAAAGGGTAACGAGGAGAGATCTCGATAAATCGAGAGAATTATTCACACTCCGTAGTAAAATCGTGGAATCTCGATGGATTGGCCTTTTCGAAAGAGTTGGAGAACTCCGGCAGAAACCAGATATATGGATGGACGCGAAACCAACGTGGTCTTTGATCATAGAAATGATCCTGACTCTCAGGACATATTTGATATACTCCCTCGTATTTTTGCCACTCCCATTTACTTGCAAACGTATTAATCAATGTAACATCTGTATATATATTATATTTATTCGTATTTTTCAAGAGACTTGCCTGGTAGTCATAGAAATGGGAATATATAAATTTTATCGGTGATCTTAGTTCAGGCAGGTAATAATAATATCGATATTAATATAATATATAATTTATCTGATATTATATAAATACAAATATGAATATTAACATTAGAACTACCAAACCGATCAAAATGACTGGTCAGTCGTTTTTTTAAAAAATCGTAGTGCTTCATAAGGATGTATCTTTTGAGATTTTCCATGATTTTCATGCAGTCTTTAGATCACTATTTAGATTTACTCAAGTTTCCTTTAACTCTCCTCTATTTTTTTAAAGATGTATGTGGTGTTCCTAAATATGCCCAGAAAATGGCTGCTAGTTCTAGTGTTAAATCTATTCTCCACTGGTCCGTGGACAAGATTAATTAGATATTTATTATAATTAATAATATAATTTTCTCATATGTAAGCGATCGTGAAAAAAATTCGTGCCATCGGACAACTGAACCGAGAATCAATATAAGTTAAGAAAGAGAAACTAACATCAGCATCTATAAAACTATAACTATAAAAACAACGAATTCTTCGAAGTGTGACTTTTAAATAAATTAATATCATCAAGGTTTAAGTTCGCGCATGTAAGTGCATGATCGATTTGCTCCGTACACTCCAAAGAATTTCTCGTATCCTCGTGTCAAAAGCGAGGAAGAAGCGTCTGCAGGAAGAAGAACAGATTTCTCACCGGTTGGAAACGGCGTGGACGAAGTCGTGGCACTATTAACCGCGACACATTACGTATTAGTTTTCTCAAATAGACGTAGACCGACAAGTGCCTAACATTTGGCTTGATTCGTTTGCCCGCCGAAAGACGTTCTAAATTTGTGTGATTTCGCGCCATTCAACCCTGACATATTGACCCAAGTCGAAAATAGATCAAGAGTTCCACACCTGTTCGAGTGGGCAAAACGAGGTGAAAAATGATCCAAACGGAGATTGGCGTTAGTGTCCGGTTCCTACGATGTAACGTAGCATTTGGCGAGTGTAATACTACTCACGATCGTCCTTCGGTCATTGGCAGGATTTAGACTTTGCTCTCTACTAGAACACCAAATATACTCGAGGAAATACTGAGAACTTCTAATAATCAACATATTTAATTATCATATTATATCGATGACAGTTGTTCTCGTGGAAATTTTATAAAAATCTCTATGATCGAATTTTTGAGAATTAATGAACAAGTGTGTCTTTGACATGTCGTCCAAATTATAAATATTTCTTTGTTTTATTCGTCGTACTTCACTCTGTTTATGACTGTCTCTTGTAATTTTACATACTTTAATTGTATCTCATATTTTCGAGTACTTATGTGTTTCATCCTTCATTAAGATCACGAATAATTGTTTTTCTTGTAGCTGACAGGACGATCGTCTCTTTTCGTCCTTCACTCCATCGTGAATCATACTTTCGGTTTTATCATCGATAAATGTGTACATCATTATAATGAAAGCATCGGAGAGTGTTTGCAACGATTTCAAACAACGTTGCATATTGTAATTCCCGACTGGACTTTTGACATTTTCCTCGATAATCCGTGCGAAATTTCGAAGCGACAGGTTTATGACTAGGTTTATTATACGAAGAACAAGTGGAGCGCAGCAGCGAGACGAACTTTGCGCATGGTTTCGACAGATCGTCCTACGCCCCGTCGGCGCGTCAAGTGGAAATGGTCAAAGCAATAGGCCAGACGGGACGAGAAAGTGCCCGTGATTATAATAACCACCGGCAATAAACCTGATGACTTAAACCGTCCAGCGAGATTTTTTTCCAGTTACCATGGCCGAACCAGACGAGCGTCAATTTTTCAATATCGATACTTCTCCACTCGTCCTTTTACGTACGCGCTTTTTCGACACTTGGCAATTAGAGGTAGAAGAATATTGGAGGAAAACTGAATTAAGGAAAATCTTTCAATTCTACATCCTTGATCGTTGTCGATCGACCATATATAATCACTTTACTAAATTATTCAAATTTTTTTTTTAGTACTTTACTTTACTATTTTACTAAATTATGAAATTAAGCGTGTTTATCATCGTAGCTTGACAATGGACTTCGCAAGAGAATCGAAACCTTGCTCTTTCTCTGACATCAACAAAAGTCGTCTTTGCGGAGATGTCGATCCGTATAAACAATTCCAGACGATATACAAGATACACAAACTAATATACGACAATAAGATAAATATATACAACACAATAATAGACGATATACACGAAACTAAATCAGAATATCACACATACACGCACAACGCAATTTCCCCCGATATCCAATTCCTTTTTTCAAACCTTCGAGGAATATTTCGTATACGATAAGAGTTGGACGAACTTCACCTTATCCAGAAACTCGAAATTCACCACGGAGTCCGCGGGAACAGAGGCAACTTACTCTGGTGCTCGTCGAGGGAAGGGGTTAAAAATGCAAACCGCTCGTACTTGTGCAACTCGTCTAGCCACGCCGCCTCCCCGGAAGTCGTCGCTTTAACGACCAGCATCGACACCTGAGACAAGGCCCTTCTCAGCCCCGAGAGCCCTTCGCCCAGATGGCCCTTTCCAGACTCCGACTGGCTGGGCGAGATGGTCCTCGCGCCCTCCATGCTCGAACCTAATCCTCCAAGCGAGTCCCGATCTTGGCCAAACTTATTTCCTATAACGTATATTCCTTATCGGAGAACACATGACGCTCGATCGATCGGCACAGTCGAACATCGAGATGGGAACACGATGATGTCCATCGCGCTGTCCTTTTACTCGAGACATTCAGTCCTCGAGGGAGTCCTTGAAATTGGGTCGCGAAATGCGAAGAGCTGGGCACCCCGGGCGAATCTGGTGCGGAGTCGAATCGTTCGAGATCTTGGATATTGTCGAGGGATCCTCACTAAGCGCACCTGTCGCCTTCATCTTTGCACCGTGGTCTTGACTCTGGTGTCGCCGACAAGGCACTTCCGCCACGCACTTTTGGAGCTTCGGCTTTGTAACGCACCGAGGGTGTTCGGGAATTTGCTTGGTTCGATGTTTCGAGTCGATGGATGATTATATGAATATTTATTGGCGTGCAGTGGTTACGTGGAATGGGCTGTGATCTTTGTTTCGAGGTTATTATCGTGTATTTTGAGCAGATCGCATTTACTTTCGTGTATTTCGAGCAGATCGCGGTTATTATTATTAAGGAATTTTACCAAATCGCGGTCATTTTCACGGTATTTCCATCGAATCGTGATGCGATTCTCGTGGCATTTCAATCAAATCGCGCTCATTTTCGGTTTCCTTCGAATCGCAGCCGAGCTCCGCGGTATTATTAAACCAGAAATTCGTTTATTAATATCCCGCGGCACTTTGGCCAATAAGACCGTGTTAATTCCTCGGTTTTATCACCGCAGCTAGCCCTCCCCGGTGTCCTGGAGGATTATCGATCCCAGCGCGTCCCTCCGCTCGCTCGTAACAGCGATCCGTCGCACCTCCGAACTCTCGAAAGCCGGTTATTATCTCCTCCTTGGCGCCCCTTCCTTGCAACAATGTAACATCGATTTACGCACTTCCGCGTACTATTTATAAGGGTGACGCGCCCAGTCGCTCGATGCTCAGGCTCTGCCTCTCGCGATGGAATCGAAATGAGTATTGGAGGGGGCGAGATTTATGGATTTCCCTTGGAGGAAAAGAGCTTCCGGAGGAGGAGACGTCGAGAGTCGACCGATCGAGCGCGTTAATTAGGTCCGCTCGTTAACGAACAGAAGCCCGGCCGACACTGCGCGATCCAATTTCGGGCCTTGGCGGCTTCGAGGGATTTCCTTTTGTCTTTGGACCTCGGCTTGGCACGCTTCGCGATCGACCAAATTCGTTCGATTCGTCAGAGATGGAGCCTCGTCGGAGGCGTGCGACTGCCGAAGATCATTGCACCGATTTCCTGGCCTCGTCAGAGGCGGCCTGGTTGCTATCGACGAGGGAGGATGAAGGATCTTGACGATGGAGCTTTATTGGCGAGGATTGGAGGATCGAGGGTACTCGCTCTTTGGGCCTGGTCCTCGTGTACTTTGGATCTGTGACTCGATTATCTTGTTTTATGGAACTTTCTTCTGCTCGAGGGTCTTTCTTTTTTAAGATTGTCGATGTTTTGTGCGATCGTATTTTTAAGGTGTGTATTATACTTGCGAGTGGTTTGTCGTTCTGGTGTTTTGTCTTTGATGCTGTGGGAAATCGCTCGAAGAGTTTCTGAGTGGAACTATTTTATATGTATATATATATTTTTTTAAATCTTGTATATATATATATTTACTACAACTGTATACAAATTATATATACACTCTATACTTTATGAATCGATAAGAAATTGAGAATTTTTTATCCTAAATCTGCGTTTTCCATGGAAATTACTTCTCGCGTGAATTTTCGAAAGTGTACTCGCATTCGAAGGTTTGGAAGGAATCGAGAAGAGAATATGCTCGTAAATCTAGCGGAAGAATTATAGCCAGAGGGGAGATGAATAGATACGTCTATTTCACAGACGGATTAAGGAGATAAACTTCGTGTCAAAACAGTTTATTTATCCGGCTCAAAGACAACGTAGGTGCATCCGAGGGTTTGGAGGAAAACGAGGAATTAATCGGAGAAATCCCACGGAGTATCGCGGCGAGAGATGTCCGACGCCTATTCCAACTCGTTGAGCATCTCTAACGCTCTTCAGCCTTCAGAACTAGAAGTTTCTGTTCGCAAAGGCAAAACGGAGGAACCTTGTCGCCAATCGTGAGCAACGAAATGTTCAAATTCGTTCAAATTTTATTTCAAATGCGAACCAAGAATATCGCGTAAATGAATAAATGAACAAATGAAAATGAATAAACGAATGAAACGAAATGAGACATGAAAATGAATAAATGAATAAGGAAGTCATGATAAATCAAAGACATCCAAAAATCGTGGCGCTATCCTAGCGAGCAAATCGATTAACTCCGTAAAACAAAAAGTCGAGAAATGCAAATGAAATAATATATATCGTATTTAAAAAATTCCCGTTATAATATAAATTCAAATATATAACGTAGAATGCATAAATACAGACATACCTTTAATCTAACGGCATATAAAATTAATAAGAAAGAATAGCCAAGAAAAAATCAAAATGGCTTCTGAAATAAATCACTTATTATTCGATGGCCAAAAAACTGTTGCCGTTTAACGGTATTAACCTTTATCATTCAAGAAAGTTATTGTAAATATAAAAAGTTACGACCATACCGAGTGCTTTGAAGCTTAATTTTAAGATCTTTCAAAAAGTGGAGTTAATCGATGCGCGCACTGAACGGTTCAATTATATGATCATCGAGGAGCCCTAATTCTCCTCTAATTCTCCTCAGCACCAGGAATTAGGAGCTTCTATTCTTGAAGGCGAAAAGAAAGCTTTCCACGCTGGCATCGCAGGTGAAATTGGAACGGCGCGCCGCTATTTTGGCGGGTCGGTAAAACGGGAATCGTGATCCGGCATTTGGCGACTCGCGCCAAATCTCATTCTCCCGCGACTTTCACCAACTCACTTCTCGCACGCGTTGATCCTTGCGCGCAACGCACACCAACGCTCTACCTGTCCACCCCTCGCCATCACACTTCGAGCCCCTTCAAAACAACGCGAGGCGATCGTATTTTTGGAGCTTGGAGGAACGAGGAAAACAAGCGGCGCGAACAAAGGATCTAAACTCGCGTGTCCTACGATGCGAGGGACGCTTTCGTACTTCGCGCGACGACTTTCTATAAGCAGCTCGCGCAAGGAGGTACGCGATAACGTGGAAAAGCATAAATGTTCACCGGGGAAAATTTCAGAGCGCGTGCTAGGATAACCACGTATTAGTTCCTCCATCGTTCTTTCGTCGCACTTTTCTTCGCATTTAATGGATCGACGGTCGAAGTAATAGGCACGGCTGAAAGCTCGCGCGCCTTATCGTAAGTCAAGGCCGCGAATTTTATCTCGCAATTACAATATTACGTATCGCGCCTTATTGAGTAACCGTAATTGGCGCATTTGAGTGTAACGCGCCGTTTTTCGCGTCCCCTTCGAGGAGGGACTCGAATTTTGTGGCTTTGGGGGAGAATAAGGGATAAATGGTTTTATCTGTGGATATGACTGCTGTACTACCGAAGAAGTCTTCTGTTAACATTAGAACTACCAGCCACTTTCTGGGCATATTTAAAACACCACGTAAGTCTTTAAAAAAAAAGGGGAGTGTAAAGGGAAATTTGAGTAAATCAAAATGATGATCTAACTATTGCATGAAAATCATGGAAAATCTCAAAAAACGCATCGTTATAAGCACTACGATTTTCTTTTTAAAGAAACGACCGATCAGTCGTTTTGACCGGTTTGGTAGTTCTAGTCTTAAGAAACCTCTCTTGATAGAACGTAAGTAATGACCTACCAGCATCTCTCGTAGAGAAATGTTAAGATATACATTAAATCTATATCCCTTGCAAGCTAATTTCTGAGTCGCTACCAATTATTTCCTTCTCCCAGCGATATAACTTCAGTTTAAGAAAAAAATCAGCTAACCCTGACTTTACTCCTTCAAGAATCTCCTTTTTAATATACAGAATAAGGCTCGACCTTTACATCAACCAAGGTTACATCGCTTAACCCTTTGCGGTCCGAGAAGTTTTATCCCCTTCGCGAACAGGAACCCAAATTACAATTTATATACAATTGTATACAAAGTAAATTGTAAATTTATTACAATTGTATACAAAGTATACATCCAAGCATCGATAGAACATTATAAAGACGTTTCTCCAACAATCAAAGACAGATAAGAAAGCATTCATTCGATTCGCGTGTACGAAACTTGCTGATTACCCGTAAACAAAAATACCATGTCGATCGACACTCGACACACGACCCCAAAGTGTTAAAAGAATAACCAGACTCGCTCTCTCACCTGCTCAACAAGGGGCCGGACTCTCCTTTGAAGCTAATCCTACTGAAGGTCCTCCTTTGGAATGTGCTCAGAATTCCACGCTTCCGCTTGTCCGCGCGCCCCGTCTCCTCCGCGGAATCCTCCGAGAGCTTGAGCGCAACCGCAGCCGCGGGCACGGACGAATTTACGAGCAATTCGCTCAAGGGGCCCGTCGTGGTGTCGGTGGTCGAGTGCTCGTCCAATTCGTCCTGGACCCCCCTGGCAAATCGTCCTTTCTCCATCATCGGCATCCCGCCTGGCGGCTCGATGGCCTCTTATCCGCGTCCATTGGACGAGCCACGCCTAATTTCCGGGTAAACGCCGCGAAATCGCGCCGACACTCGTCCCTCCATCGACCAGTCGCGGCTAAGCGCACGGATAACCTCGCAGCTTCGCATGTCGCCGGAGCAGCAGCTTAGCGTAAGCTGTCATCGGAGGCATCGGGATCGACGAGTATCGATCCGAACACAGTGTCGCGTTCGCGGCTCTATCCTCTATCCGTCATTCCTGGCGTCCATTGAGCTAAGAGGCTTCGTGATTTATCGCCTTTAGAGCCGCTGGCAGGTGCACGAGGCTCGGATCGCGGGGCGTATGTTTTTTCAAAAGAGCTACGGCCGTCCGCGATTTACGAGCTCCCGGCATTCGCGAATGGCGCGAACACTCGTCGCGTGGGATCGTGGATTTTGGAACTTGAATCTTTGAGTTTTTATCCCTGTCTAGAGTGCATGAAGGAGGGTGGTTGATTATTGGTTTTAGGAGAATTAGGAGCGTTGTTTTAGAACGATATCCAGCTTCGTGACTGGTTTTTATTGGAAGCGTTACCTGAATTTCTGGTTAGTGCGATTTGGCATCGACGTGGCACATCTGCTTTTTGTTTAGATTAGTGTTTATCGTTTTCCTAGAAGTTTGCTTGAGAATCCTGGATTTCTTCGGGGAGATCTTCTGGTACTGCTAGAAAACTCTCTGCTCGATTTTCCACTGCCAGAATTTGGTATCGATGTGGCAAGTCTGCTTTTTGTTTGTATTAGTGTTCATCGTTTTCCTAGAAGTTTGCTTGAGAATCCTGTCATTTTTCAGGGAGATCTCTGGTATTCTTGTGCTTTAGCAAGAATCCTCACTTTTGCAGAGAGCACGCACGTTACTGGACACGAACCGAACTCCTCTTATCGTTCCTTATCGGCACTCGATTTTCCGCGTTACTCGCGCATGACGTCACGACTCACCACGAAGCTCTTCCTCCCTTTCGTATCCTCGATCCAAGGATCCAAGTCAAAGCTTCGATTAAAAGTTGGATCGACTCGAAGTCGGATCGAAGCAACGCGCGCGAATCAACCTTCGACTCGCTCTCGACCGCCTCGAAATACCGGCGATAATGAATTCGCGGCTATTAAGCGAACCGCGCAGAGTTCGCGCGAATGACCCAGCTTTTTACACCGACATTAACATACTAATCTGGTCCGCGCGCAATCGTTTCCTCGCTGCTTTCACAATTGCACGCCCTCCTTCTGGGCTTCGACTCTTCCTTCGACTTCCAACTATTCTCCTCCCTTCGACTGCCCTCACCCTTCAACACTTCCACACGTCGATGACGAAAGCATCCCTCATTATAGACAATTGATTTTCCACCTAGAGCAACCAACTCCGTCCTTCGCGCATCGAGAGGAATACGTCCTCCTTCTCCTCACCTGAACACGCGTCTCTCAATTCTCATCGATCCTGCCAATCCTCGATTCTCGCACATCGATCCAGGATTCCTGGAGGATCTCGAAATACACACGCGTGCTCCCCTCGAGCGAACCTTTCGACGTCTCGTCGACACTCCTCCGCGAATGCTCATCGCACAGAATCACAGATCGACACTGTTGCTCTATTCCTCCTCGACGAGGCCTTTGCTGCAACAACATCGAGGCGCGGTTGTTCAATGAAAATCGAGAGAGCAAAGGCACTTAATTCTCAGAGTGTCTCCTCGTATAGAACCATCCGTCTTTCTCCGACGACAATGTATCGCACGTTGCATAAGGATTTCTCGTGTCACGCTGCCTGGTTTCGCAATCCAACGACGACGACGAGGAGGAGGAGGAGGAGGAGGGCGTCGATGGTTCCACCCCTCCACCAGGGAATCCTCGAGGGTAGCAGCACCCTCCTGGTGTCCCGTTAGGCTCCTGGGACCCGCTTCGATCCTGAATCACGCGACGATCTGCGCGACCGGCGAAAGCCCGCTCGGAACCTGTCAACGCGAGAGCCACTTCTGAGATTGCGTGCCGCGCTATAAGCGAAAATAATCCACGCACACGGCGGCGCGCGCGAGCGCGCGTGCACCTACTCTGGCCGAGCTGGTGTGCGCGCGTGCACGCACCCACGCGAGGCGGAACTGGCGTACGTGAGAGGGACCCTGCGAGTGTGGAATTACGTACGCGTGGCTATGCGCGCGCGAAAATCTATGCGCGACTAGCTGAGCTCGCGTGTATCGTCCAAGCGTTGCTCTGTGTGGCCGCGGGATCGCGTGTCCGTGGGTGTGGATATGCGCGTATTTATACGCGCGTGGAGATGTTGAGGTATATTCGTTTAGGTGGTTAGGTATGATTTTATATATGTGTTTTATATGTTTCATTTTATTTTAATCATATATGTTTGAGAAAGATTTTCATTTTATACGCTTAAGAAAAGTCTCGGCACTTGTATATATCTAGTGCTGCTTTTACACGATTTGGATTTGAGGCGAATTGGGAGAAAAAAATTAATGAGTGGGCTATTTAAAAGTTTCTTTTTAAAAACGCTATAAAATGAGTATACATCGGTATTTAAAATAAAATTTCTTTTTATCGCGAAGGTTGGAGCCTACGATTTAAGAACGAAAAACCAGAACGATTTAGAAAAAGATATAAATTAGAGAAAGAGTTTAGATTAAATTACATATTTAAGAGAGACAAACCAGTAGATCGCCCACCCTACATCGCCATGAAAAATACATGCTCGCGCTCGATTACAAAAACTGAAGTTCGACGAAGAGAATCAATGCTCCGAATGAAATTCTCAAAAATTCTTCTCAAAAATGACATTCGACGAAGATAATCAAATCTATACGAGCGTGTATCGACTTTGAATTTCAATATTAAATATTGCCAGGAATAATACACGAGATTAGACGAAGAAAGTATCTATCATATCAAGTATGATATGTAACGATGTGTCCTCTCAAAGATCACGCGGAAGTATCGATTCCAGGTCGATTGGCCGTGGTGGATGATGTCAAAAATTGGACGAGCAATTGGATGAGTTCCTGACGGATGCACATGCACGCGTGTACGCGTCGTGGGAGCGGCTTAGAGGGGCACGCATGTGGGTTGAGGGAAGATAAGATTAGGTAGGGCCGGCCTAGTCGACGCCGCCTCTAAGGCAGGCCTGCTTATGGAGCAGGAATAGTCCAACATTGGAAATAAAGATCGAGCTCGGAATCTGGTTGTCCTTCGAAGATCTCGAGTCTCAACCGGACTAACGTTTATCATCCTCGAAAGTAGGAGAACCTAATTACCCGCAAATTGCAGGGGACTCCTCGAGGTGCCATTCGCGCATACTGGTTTGCGATAGTTTTGCGAAGGCATTGGCCTCTATCGATTTGTAGATTAGGTCGGTGGTTCGTATCTACCGGTCTCTCGATACGAGGAGAGAGCATAGGAAGGGCTCTGTGCTCTCTGGATAAGAGAAATCTGGCTCGATTACTTTATAGCATTTCCAGATGATTTACGTGATATTCATTTCTATTCAATATTCAGGCACGATTTGAACATTTCGAGAGAGCAGTTTGTATATGATAGTAAAGCCGTGGAGCTTATTTACACGATATGCTGTTCCATATATAACTCTGTACTGTATACTAATTTACAATGTTTAATCATAAACCTATGTTTTTTGTCAAAATTACTCGCGTCAATTTTGGAACACCCCGTACATTCTTCTCGATACTGTTATGAAGGAGAGTGTTTTTTCTTTTATCCCCGATGAATAAGTTATAATACTATTCTGACGCCATCGCATTAACGCCATAAGCAGCTCGTATTAAACGGAGTTTCTTTACCTCGAATATTTCTTTACACCGGATCCCGCGTTTCTTTGTCGAAAGCTCGAGCTCCTGGAATCACGATTACCATATTTATCGGGACTTTGTTCCAAATATTTAAACATCCTTTGGTTTATTCGTTGCGCGACTGAGAGGCGCATACGGATTAAGATCGTAAGCCTCCTCGGCCGCCCACGTCATTATAAGTTCTCCACGGCGCTCTACGAGCAACTGCAACTGGCTTTCATGCCTATGTATGTATGCGGTGTATTAATAAATAAGCGCGCATACGGTTTAGCCGGATGTAAAAATACGTGTAATGCCCGACTGCCACGGCAGAAACTGGCGGTGATATTTATGAAAAAGCCGGCTTTTGCTCCGCGGTTATTAATCTAGTTTATGGTTGCCCCTCGTTAAGCGATTTGTAGATGACAACGGTGATTACGGCCAGCGGAATACGTTTGAATCGTGTGGATATGTGGGTCTTTCCTCTCTTGATAATAGCCGGATTAGCTCTGCTCGCGACTCTCAGAAGGAGAGGGTTAATAAACTTCCCAGCGAAGGGATTTTATCGGTACCTCAAACGTGTCTAACCCTGAATCTAACACGCGAGACTTTGATATATTCGTCCTCTGCGAAAATTATATTCGATTATATTGCAGTGGAATTTTGTATGTCACTTGTTAATCCAGATTTCCAATCCGATTATTTTCTGGGTAACGTGGAATTTCTTGCGCGATTAGAGATACGAAGCCATGGTGCATCGAAACTTGGACTTTTGTAAAAAAAAAGTATTGGTTTTAAAACTTACTCATTGCATTCTTTATTGTAAATAATAGTCTTTGGTTAAATTGGTTGAATAAAAAAATTGAAGATAATAAAATAGTTTTTGGATAAACTCAGTGACTACCAGTTGATGGCGGAAATTAAACGAAAGAACGAATTGAATATGAAGGATGGCAGTATTTTTTGATCTATCGAATATAATGTCCTTTCTAGCGCGGGCATTATTCGCCTGGTATTGAAATCGCGAAGTATTTTGAATTATCGCGGTCGCGATCTTTCACGTTTGTTTACACAACGTTAAAAATAGCTCCCCCTCCATACGCACTCCGTAGTTTTGACTTGCTTATCTTTAATATAATTTTCTAACCGGCGCTACTGTTTAGCTCTTCGTCCGAAAATCGAAGAACGCGAAGCAACAAAGGCGCTTGTTTTCGAACGAGAAGCGTGAATTCTCGTAAAGAGCTTCGGGAGAATCCGTTTTTTCCACTTCTCGCGCCTAAATAAAGATTTTATGGGATTTTCGAAAAAGATTTCGTGGAATTATTTTGTAGGAATTTATCATAAGTTCTACCCTCACGCCGCGCGAGTTAAATACGACTCGCGCTGTTGAACTCAGTGGATTATCCCGGCTTAAAATAATAATCGTACCATGCGAGACACAAGGTATTAACGTCAAAGTACTTGGACGACTTTGCGTTATCAAGATTGTTTTAAAACCCGTGCTGACATCTAGCGATGGCAAAATCGAAGGAACCTTTGCGCTCCACATTGCGTTCTAAATTCAAATCGATTCGATGTCAAAACTTTGTCAGGAGAAATAGACAGTATCTCGAGGAAAATGTATGTAGCTTGCATTTCTTCTTTCTCTCTTCATCATTCTGAGGCTTTCAAAGCAACGCCTATAATTAAATTTCCGCGTATCAGTGCGAAGTTTCGATCCTCTTTGTTACGATCTATTTTGATTGATAATTGGATCAAGTTCAAAAATGTAAATTGAAAGGAGGCTAAGGCACGATCAGTCGCATTAATGATTATGGTTGTTATATAAAGTCGATTATCTGTAACGCATTGATGCACGTGTGTACAGTTATTGCGTACAACAGCATCCATGAAAAACTAAAAAAGAAATCGTTCTTTACGATCGTCTTTGTTAAGACTATTATTCTTATATGGTTACAATTTACTGTTATTTATACGTACAATATGATGGTAAGAAATTATATATTGTTTTTTATTGCTGTTCGACATTTCGAGTTTGAAGGGTCTCTCGAGAAACAAAATTCAAAAGGGGGCATGAGAAAGGGGCGAAGAATCACTTTGAGTATTTTTCGTATAAAATTAATTTCTTTATTTTACGATTGTGTACGTTTATCTACCTAAATCGGGGCTATCGTTATTTTATCAGATTCCGACACTTGAGCTCCATGGTCAGGAACGCTCTCATGTTGGGATCCTGCACCTTTTCCAAAATCAACTTTTGCATGTCCTCGTTACTGTCTCCCAATATCCTGCTCAGTTTCTCCGCATATTCTATCCAAACGCAATTCGCACAGCCGGACATGCAACAATTATTTGGCTCGGTAAGATCATTTATGGAGCTCACGTCGTCGTCCTTTTCCCCCCTTTCGTTCGTCTCCTTCGGTTTGAACACGCTTCGCGTGTTTCCGATAAATCGTCTTAATAAACAATTAGAGTTCGTTCTCTGACAGGTTTGTCCTCCAGTTACCATCCGCATCATTCGGATCGGGCGCATAGTTTTCATTGTTCCTTTTCTATCGACCGATGGAATTCACCTTTGGTCATTAAAGAGCAAGGGGAACGTCTGGACAGACCTCTCGTATGGTCGTCCAAGGAATTCGTGGCTCAAATTTCAGGATTTTCATGCGAATGACATTTCGAACGACTACTTGGGATCTTGGAAAAAGCTCAACGCTTGTGGACTTGCAAAGTCACTTTTCTTACTGAAAGACAGCGGGTGTGCGGGGATAATCCTAGGATCGTCTTTGACGTTTCAAGGCCAAGTTTCAGGAGCTTTGTAAGAGTGACATTTCAAGTAGCGTGCACTTGCGAATTGCACGAGGAATCTGTCCTCTAACCTCTTTGAGGATTGACTGTCGGACAGTGTATTATTGCGTGGGAACTGATAGATGTCTCTGTTTAGCACGTGCTACAAACGCACGTGACGGCGGTAACTTGATTTTCCATTGATGACCGCGAGAAGCGTATTTCATTGACCGACGCATGCTGGAATTCGTCAATGGCGTATTAATCTTGGAAAAACGATAGTCTTAGAGACGATACTTTGATCCGTATCAACATCGTGATTCAAGACCCATTTTAAACGCCGATTTCTTACAGTCTCTTAGCTTATTTTTTCTCTTTACTATCTCCTCAGTTTTACAAAGGAACGATGTAAAAATCGTGAATATATGGTATTTATTTTGTCAGCTACTAGTTTTCTCGAAGTATGTTTCGTTGTTCATAATTCTGACATAAACAAGTTGAGGTTATATCGTGTATGATGTTTTAGTAGACGAGTTGCGACACGTGAGCTTGTGAATGTTCGTGATTCGAACAAGATGGGAAGGAAAATTCCGGGAAAAAAGCATCGAGGGGTGAAGGATCCCTTAAAACAGCAGGCACAACGACTTTCTTTGTGAGTTTTACGTTTATTGTAGTTTTTCTTCACACCGTTGATCGTTCGATTTTTAGGCTAGAAACGAAGATAAACGCACCGCCTAAGGATGTGCAGGAGCAGGCAGTACCGAAGAGCTTGGAACGTCTGATCAGACTCAAGGAGGCAGCGAAGGATGGTAGGGTGGTCAAGGTCAGGAAAAGGAAGAAGAAGAAAGACTCGCTCATATGTATCGGTCGAGAGAATATGAAGCGATCGCATCCAAAGTCAAGACCGGAGAAGGTCGTTCCGATATTCACGCAGAAGCCGGGGGAGAGCGGCAATCGTTTCATGTATCGAGTTAGCAAGGAGACACATTCCTTTCTCAGTGAGACGGCTTTCGAGCAGAAGTACAATGTACAGATAAATAGAAATCCAGAGACCGGAAAGATAAGTGGTCTGAGTAAACGTCCAAAGACGGAATTAGAAGAAATAGAGATGTTGAAGGCGAAGCATAAGAATATTAAAAAGAAAAAGAAGAAAGCAGAGGACGGACCTAAGATGACGAAAGTTCAGAAGAGGAAAGAGAAGTTGCGGATGAAGAAGGAGAAGGAGGAGCAGGATGAGTTCGATGAGTTTAAGGTATTTCAAGATCAAGTGGAATTTGGGGAAGTTGCTCATGAGCCACCACAGTTGAAAGCCAGGCCAAAGAAAGCTGACACGAAGACCAGTCAAAAGGTATTATCTTTAAACCTTGTGCTTGGGTTTTCATATTATGTACTTTATTATACGAATGGCTATTACATTTGTTTTTTTCTTCTGTACAGCCTGGCAAGAAAGATTTGCTCTTGAATTCGTTGTTTTCTGAGAACAATAATATAAATAGTGATCCCACGAAGGTGCAAACAATCAAGAAAACTGGCAAACGGAAAAATTTGCCTGTTGGAGAAAGGAGACAGTTAGAAAAGCAACAGAGCGACGTGATTGCTGCATATAGGAGATTGAAAGTACAGAGATCTGCTGATATTAACTAGAGTGCTCTGTTAGAAATTTTGTATTATATCTGTTTCATATTTTCATATTTCGTATAATTCAACTGTAATCACTAAATCAAATCAATTGTAATAAATGGTTTGTACTTCTGTCTGTAGTCATACATTTTTACTTTCAGAAGTGCAAGGATTTATAATGCTGTTGGAATTAAATATTTTTATTGTACAACCGTGAAGTTAACATGAAAATATACATATATCATACATGTTTTTATTATTACAATAATGAGTTTTCTGTGCAAGACATAGACACGCATAAGAGAAATTCATTGTTTGAGCCCTATATTTGAATTTCCAAATTTTAAGCAAAAATTTGAGTTATTCGAAAGACATCGTTTGGTACAATTTTGATCGACAATAATTTATCACGTTCAGATTGGCTCAATCCGTATTAGCATTAGTGCAACATATTTAAGATTGATTTAATCCCTTATGCTAACGTTCATATCTTTAAATATCGACATAAATTCTTATCCTGTAGTCCACACAAAGGGTTCTAATCTTTCCTCAATCGGTAGAAGATTATTCAACGTCTCTAGACTCTCTAGGGTTTGGTTTAGAAGCGAATGGCACTTGGTAAGTTGTCTGCTCAATTCGTGAATTTTATTCAGTTGCTCGACAAACTTGGCAAACCTCTTCTGTTTCTCCATTGCCAAGTTAAGTATTCTTGCAACGTCTGCATCTATATTTATCAATAGGGTAGACTGTTCTAAAGCTACCATCTGCGCATTCGTATTAAGGTAGTGCTGATAACGTGCACATAGGTTGAACAGGCCAATGGGGTCTAGCCTTTCTAAGACTTCTGGGTCTCTCACTCCTGGAGGTAAATTCAGTGTTCCACGCATGATCGGTAGGAACATCGGGATGCACTGCAACTTCACCAGATCGGGATCTTTATCGGCAGTAGGATCTGCCAATGCTGGTTTAACGACAACTATGTTGTGCGCCTTGTCGGAAGCTGTTTTCCTGTGGCTATGAATAAAACCGATTTTACTTCGAATATTATTCCGATGAATAAAATGACATACAATTATCGAGCGAGCACGTTGCTTATAAAATATCATACCTATGATTCATAGAACTCAAGCTACTCTTCCGCCTGGATATATCCTGCGTTCCCAAACTTTTTCCTCTGTACAATTGTAACTGTTTATTGGTCATTTTTGGTGAATCTCCGATCGGTCTGTTCACGGTATAAGATATATATGGCAGGTCTGAATCGGAGCAGATACTAGCACCTGGACTAATGCACCTTGGCGGAGTAGCTTCGGGTACTCTCTCTCGATTCGGCACGCTCTTCCCTCTGCGTAGCTGTGCCGTCCTTGGCCTGCCACCACTAGCACCCTGAGTGCCGTTTTGCGTACTTTGCTCTGACCCCATTATGTCCGTCTATCTTATTATTGATTCCTGTATCCTGCTGTCAAATCTTTCGTAGAATAATATTCCATCGGATTCATGATAGTTTATGCGTGTTACTGAAGATAATTCATTGATCAGATGCGTTGTTTAATAGTCTTGTCAGTATTGCATGGGTATGAGTTTGCACCATATGCACCAATAGACATTTAAATATTATAAAACGAAAATAATCGTAACAACGTTCGTCACGTCACATTTAAAGCCATTTGGTCCATCGGTATGCCCTGTCCACTTCTAACGATTATTATTACGGATGAACGCATCTTTGTTCATTCTGCTGGAGCGGATGTCCTCGATGATCAATAATATTGCAAATTGATTTTGGACGTCTTTCGAATCTCGAACCTTTTTCTCCTTCAAGCGTAAGGTTGCGGTACTGCACGTCTTTTTAACGATAACTTCTGAGAAATTAGCGTTTCAAAGTCACGGTACAAGAACAAGTTCCATTTTTGTTGTCAAGAATTCATTTTCCTATCCTTCCGTTAAATATCCGACTAACTGACAGATCACTCACTCACGTGTTAAGGGAAACCTATACGATGGTGGTGCTATCTGTTGAAATTGTTTCGAAATCTTGAAACGATGTTCGTCCACTTGGTAACCTTCTACGAATAATTTCTAAAGTTCACTTACTATCATTCGATCATTTTTCCGTTTAGATTATCCACAGACGAGCATGTAGAACAGGCCAAACATGTTATCCTGTCATATGTAACATTATCGACGTATTATATTACACATTATAAACGCTATAATCGATATGAAATAATGAAAATAATCAAACTTGCTGCTTTTAACGTGTTCATCAATCCAAGATGTAATAATCCAAGAGATATTGAGAAAATTGTTGTCTTGAGACAAAATATATGTCACGTTTTGCGGACCGGCGCTAAAACAATTTTTTGTTATTAATTTATTTTTGGTACCGACTGTTAAAAACGTTCATACATCGCCCCATGGCTATTAGGTACTGATGAATTGCTACGATTTTATTGTACCCTTTTTTAATAACAATTAACATAACCTATAATAGTGCGTCGAAGATGAAGTGCTCTGCTGGCCTACATATTTCCTAATTTCATGAAACATAAAAGCACATGACGTGAATACTTTGTCAAATTAATACCCGTTCCATTATGTAATGCATATTATATATGTATTCCGTGGTATCCCTGGAAAATTTTAATCTATTTCGAACTCCTTTCGCGCCTTGTGTAACACAGGTCACGTGTGCTTCGTTTGCGCAAGCGTAGGCAGTCGCACAATTCAAATCCTTTTCCGTGGGTGCTTCTTTACGTAACGCGTCATTATCGAGTGTTCCGTAGCAATTTTCAAAATTGCACGTATTAAAGTGTTGATATTGTGAAAAAATAATCTGAAGTAGATACTTCTACCAGCTGTTCACGGCTGCTAACCGATAATATTTAAAATTAGCCCCGCGATAGCTTACTTGCATTAGTATTTTTTCACGAATTTTCTTATGCGTATCGCAAATTTAATTTATAATATTTTTCCTATTTAATCCACAAGCAATAACCGCATTTTGAATCTTCTTATCCCAAGCAAAAAGTTAATGGCATGCGTGTGTACAAGTGTATTATCATTAAATCACGTTTCAAAACAAAGCTAGGGAAAATATATACTTAGCATCTTATGATCAAAAACCTCTTCTCAAAGAGAACCTTACGTAAGTCGCGCCTCGATTAAATCGCTATGTAAGTATATTCAATAAGTAACACGTTTCTGCATTATTACACAACAATAATCAAATGTAACTACCGTTTCGATAAAGACCATAACTCGAGGCCCATAAATCCTTCCGAATTTAATTCGTATGTTTACACGGATCAAAGAAAGTGCAAGGCGTCGAATCCGAGGAACATCTATATTTGAAAATTGATAAAGGAGAAAAAAAAAATGAAGAGCGAGAAATAGTTATATCACCGCTACCGGAACAACACGACCGGCTGACTCGTCACGGTTGATAACGTTTAAGTCGCGATTGCGTAACCAGTCGCCACGCATTTTTCGCTGGCGTTCGTTATAACATCTTTCCCTGAAATTTCAGCCGGCCAACGTGACGCGGTTCATTGCTTTGGAAACGGATAGAAACTCGGATTTGCTTTGTGAATTTTGGCTGATAATTGGCGGAACGATAATTGCGCGGGACAGCGGCGTATTTTCATTTCGTCGTCATTAATTAAACCACCGCGCTGGCTCGGTTTATTGCGGGCCGCGTTTGTGACTTAAATTTTGTTTGTGACTATCCAAATAGGGGGGAAATATCGACGATATTATCGCGGATTCCAACGGCAGCTGTCGGTTCTTTGGATTTTGATTTAACGAAGCCGCTCTAATCGTCAGAGCTTCGAATTAAACGGCGGTTAATGCATTCATCTGATTGCACAAAGGGTGGCCAAAGTGATCTGACACCGTATTTTTGCAGAAATAAAGCGCGCGTTTCCTTCGAAAGCTGCCGATGCTTTTTTTTTATCTCGATGCAAACGTGGTTCGTACGTAAAACACGACTTCTGTCAAATCACCGCCTCCTCTATTTCGGCGATTAGCATAATTTCACCGAAATTTCTTCGGCGCTCCGTCGAATTTCCTGGTCGTCGGATGCAACGCGTCGTACCGCAAACAAAATTTCACGCTTTAAGGCTAGGCTGTGCGCGAATCCGTCGCAGGGCAATTACAGATTTGAAACAAGAAATTCGAGAGATAAGATCCACCTTCGCACGTTCAAATAACGTAAAAATATCGTTAACTTCCAAATGCAAAATACGGTTCATTCGATAAATAAAATGTCAGTTTATTTCGGGGACACGCCTTACCAGAAATATTTAATATTCCGTACAAAGGTTCGATCGTAAATCTTCTTTACATGCTCGTATAACGCGATAGAAGCGTTCGAGACTGAGGGCCTCCTGAATTAATGCATCGAAAAGAAATCGTGTCGAGAGATGGTTTGGGGCAAAGGAATTCCTCGATGCCGACGACGGCCTTTGGTTCGCATCCAGGCCTCTCCCTCGCGACTGTCATTGCAGGGCTGTATCGACATTAAATTTGCATCTCTTTACATTGCTTTGCAGCGCGTCATGACGTACGCTGGCGGATCCAAGCTATTGTTTTTTCAATATCTGAAATACCGGGCGCGCACGATTTGAACGCTCTCGCAATTTTCCGGGCCTGTCTCTCAATCGTAATCGTGCCTCGACGGTCGATGCACCCTTCGGATGTCCCAAGGCGAGGAATATTTATCGTGCGGCCCGAAATAATCGTGATTCATTCTTTGGTCACTTATTTGCGTGTGACTCAATTTCCAGCTGTATGGAATATGGTCGTAAACAAAGCCACGTAATGCCTGGATAACGTTATCCAAGTATTCGGCTTAGATCCTTTGAGGATGCAATAAAGATGGCCGACTGTCAACGGGTGTCGATTAATCATTATACACAGCTTATTATACATATGAATAAATTAATAGAAAATTAACAAAATGACGAAAGAAAGAATGAATACGATTAATATAAAACTGAACGAGCTAATTATTATGACATATGACAGTGTATAATATTTTTGAGCCACTGTTTTATTTGATCTCGAATTTGACGAGCGTAGTACCTGGTTTTTAAATGGACCGTCCGTGAAACGCGATCTAAATTAATGCGCGTGATTTTTAGTTTCTCCGCATATGAATACGTTACGTCGCGGCGCCGCGTAATTTGGGTAAACAGTGGATTTGGTTGGGGGAATGTTTTTTGCGGGCAAAAAAAGAAAGGGTGACGCGCTGGAACGTTTGTCCGCGTCGGCGTAAAATGAAAAACTTTTCTCTAGAAACTTCAAATACCCTATATCAGTGCTTTCCAACTTTTCCAGTGCGCGTCACTAAATTCTCGTGATGTTTCGGCTGTAAAGGAGAAACACGTATGGTGCCTTATCCAATGTTTCATAATTTTGAAGCGCGGAATGTCCGTTCTATATACGACTATTTCGCGGCATTAACTTTTTTAACGCGCACGTTCGGTATCCGTTATCACGAGTAACGGAACGTGACGGTATCGACACAATTTTGCGGCGCAGCATGTTTTCCCCGCAGCGACCTTTTGTAAATTCGCCGAAATAATGTGCTCGGGCGATAAGCAGGCGTTGCATAACCTGGATTTCTTAATTATCCCCTGTGAACGTGTGTTCATGCTTATTGAACGCATTCTGATTAAGTCGTGCGCTGATAATTCGACACGATATTACAGCCTGCAATTACAATGCAAAAACAATGTCGGCGTTGGCATTGGCAACGCGAGTGAGTTATTTGCTTATTCAACGGTGTTACAAACTTCGAAATTCCAGCAACCTGTTTAGAATATTGCGACCACTCGTATACGCGTGTTATATTAGCTCGACCCACTGCGCATTCTCATTTGCATTTAAATACGTCCGTAATTAATACTTTCATTCCCGTCTACATCCACAAACTTATCGACGACGCGCATTTCACAATAACGCCAAAATAAATATACATTTCCCGGGTCATACCTAGATACACGTTTCAAGAGAAAACATAGAGGGACAAGGAATCCTCGTGCCGTACATCCGTACAATAATCAGAACCTCGGAAAATGCCCCGCCGCAATTTCCTGCGGTATTCTTAAGAATTAACCGACCAGTCCTGGTGGCCTTTAGTGCGATAATTACGACTACGCTGAGAAAATGCAAATATCAGACATTCGAGTCCCGCTTACACCCTCTTTGCTCCCTCGAAATTTTCTTCCGCACCTCCTCTTCCCCCTCCCCGCTCCCCGCACCCACCACGATTATGCATATTCCCATTTGCATTCGCGCGCCGGCACCGCGATCGCGCCATCGCACTCGTCGAGCGGCATTTCGAAAACGCGTTCCTCTCGTCGGCGTGCGCGCGACCGGTGTGGGCGAGATTTGAAAAAAGGGACGGGGGAAAGGGACCACGGGCGAGGGCGTGATGGCGGAGGGTGAGGGGGAGGGGGGAGGAGGGAGGAAGGAAGGAGATTGGACGAGGGGCGAGAGAAAGAGGAGGAGGAGGTAGAGGGGGGAGGGGAGTGAGAGAGAGAAGGAAAGTGCCGACGTGCAAAATTTAAAAGCGGAATACCGAAGGCCGCGCACGCGGAACGACGCGGCGGGGAGTATTGCGCCCGGGACTTACATTAATAAGAGTCCTTCCCCCCCCCCTCCCCTTTCCCTTTGCCCCTCCGCCCCGAAGCAAATGGAATATGCATGCATGAGCCTCTGATGTCTCGTGCACCCTGCCCGTGGCTCGCGTGGATTCCAATATCCTTCCCCCGGGTCAGGAGGGCCGCATACCTATAGCCGGACCGAACAAGCAGGAATTCTCGAAAATCCCCAACTTTCTGAAAGCAGCGCGGGGGGAGCCGGCCTGGCAGCGTCGCGAGAAACGTCTTTTTAACCATTCGAGAGAGCAGCGACTCTGCTGCGGGGCATGAATCGGGATTATCCTGCGTCTTATCGGCGATGGCGGATTGGGTCTACAAATGTTGGTTGGCGGGACGTAAAGAGGGTCTTGCCTGTGCTTATTTTCGTCTTTATTAAAAGAGCTAATAGTACGGGGTGTTCTGCGAGTCGCGTGAGATTTGGAAATTTCGAGAAGGGAGTTGTGGAGGCCATTTATTGGATATACTGTTTCATGCATAGTATTATATACTTTATGAATCGATGCAAAATTCACAATTTTCAATAATAAACCTGTGTTTTCTAGCAAAATTATTGTATCTATCGATACTTATCTAATAATACTAATAATCTATCAATACTAGTATCAATCAATACTTCTCTTGTGCATTTTCGCACACTTCATGTACCTCATATACTTCATATAAATGTTAGTTGCGTATAGAAAAGGCGAAAGGTAGTTTCGGTTCGTATTTTTTTTACACTTAATTTTCAAACTGGCCCATGCGTTACTTGGCATCCGTTCCTTTCGTCGTGCTCTTCGTGTTTCATTTCCACTAGCCAATGTGGGTATCATTACCCGATCGAAAATGTCGATCGCTTTAATGGATGCGTGGGCATAACGACCGCCGCGTGCAGCGCGGTAATAACTATTTACATAGGTATTCCGCCATGTAGATTCGGATTTACATACCCACGAACCGATCGGCCGAGGAATATCGTTACATCGAACGATCTTGGCGCATGAATCCTCGTGGCAGGGCTCAGACGCTTCTGCTCCGAGTTAAGAAGCTTATCCGGCCCCCTCAAAAGTGGCCTCCAATCGAATGTATCGCGTAAAAATATCTTCAAGGCGGCCGTCAAAGATCACGGCGTACGTCGCTCTCATTTTTCAACCGCGATCCTTCGAGGTACGCAAATATCTCGACACCTTCGACAAAAGTACGCGTCCTTGACTCTTCACCCTTCGAGCGAACCTTTCTCGATGGCGGCCGCGAGTGGAAATTTGCATTCCTCAAATTTCTACAAAGAACTTTCCGATCGAGAAAGCCCATCCCTCAATCGTGCAAATCTCCATACAACGCGTATCAGAAACTCGACGAATAACCCAGCGCTGTAAACGTTCGAAGCTCTCGCGGGGGGAATTTCTTCTAAGAGAATCGGCGCGAAAATCCGGAAAATCAGGATCTCAACCTCCAAGGGTCAAAAGTGCGAGTTTAACCCTTCGCACTCCAGGGCTTCCGGAGCAGAGCCAATTAGAATCCGCCTTCAAGCTTCAAACGCAAATCATTTTCAGTTCATAATACAGGGATAAAGACAAATCATATTCAAACTCGACGAAGACATATATCTCCATAATCGATTAAAAAAACAACAACCTACAACGATGAGTTTTCTTTTAACGCTTTTTCTTTTTTTAACGAGTTTTCTTTCAATTTACTCATATGCGAAAATGATCTTTCCACCGAAATCGCTTCGAGTTGCCGGTAATATGAATAGAAAAAAACGTCCAGTGCAAGGGGTTAAAACACGACACGCTGCACACGCACTTCGATACGGTGTATCAAACTGCATCGACTTTTTTTCTCGATTTCGACGACGCCTCTGCGTCGCACTGTTCAATCGTGTCCATTAAAAAAAAAAGAGCCCCTCCAACGTCATTGGGCCGGACGAGGAGCACTCCGACGCGAGAGCAGCGACGCGTCCTTTCGTCGATCCGCATTTTCGATCGGGCCAGGGACATTTACGTATGAATGGCGGCGGCCGCGATAAAGCCGGCAGTTTCGTTAACCCGGAGAGGAAGGAAGCATCGAAATATTCTCCGGTGGGGAGTCGCGTGACGGTATTACGGGGGAGGCCCCACGGGTCCCCCAAGAAGGCGCATTTAAATAAATAACTTTTGGGTCAAGGCGAGGCTCTTTCTCCGGGAGTTGACACAGCGATATCTAGATAGATCGAGACCGATGGGAGTCCTCTCCTTTGAAACTGGGGCGAAAGAGTGCCCGGCGTTGCTCCATTCGAAGTCGCAATCTCGAGATAAAAATCGCCGCGGAACGCATCGGGGCGCCGGGCCTTGGCTGGATAGAGATGGATGGGCGGATAGAGGGAGAGAGACAGAATGGAGAACGAGATGGTGGGACGAGGATGGAGGGATAAATAAATAAAGAGAGACGGATGCGTGGATGGATGGATGGGTGGATAGAGCGTGATAGAATGAGGAAGAAGGAGGAGGAAGAAGAAAGAAAGTTAATAAGAGAGAGAGGGAGAGAGTGAGAGATAGAAAGAGAGGGGCGTAAAAGCGGCATTAAATTTAAATTGCTCGTATACCGGTGCGCCTAGCGCGAAACTTTAAGAGGCGTCGTCATCAAAAAATGGAAAAGGCGACGATGAACGTCGTAAAAGGTCGGCCGCTACGCAAGGTGCCTCCCTTGTACCACTGTCTAGATATTAAGGCTGATATATACGCGGCGAAATGCGATTGCGTCTGGCGATTGCTCTCGATCTCCGTCCTTTGAGAGAGCTCTCCTGAGAGGCTCCTCTCGAGTAACCTCGAAAGCTCGAAAATCATGGAGCGCCATTAGCGGTGCATTGGATGCAAAGCTTTTGTTGCTCGAATGCGTAGACGATGCGTTTTTCGCTTCGTAGAAGAATTCCTGTACGCGTCTTTTATCTGAGAAAATTACCTAATCGGAATAAGTTTACCTTATTCGCTTCTCAAAGTTCGATTTGAAATCGTACAGAACCTCGTGGGAAATAAACAGCGTTGTATTAATATGGTATTAATTAAGCAAGAGGAATAAAGAATAAAGTAAGCGAAGTTCCTCGGAAATTGTTAGAGCTTTGAATTAATTTCAAGATAATGAGATCCTCGATTTCGAGAATCTTTCCCAGGTAAGAAACGAAGGGGGTCAAAAGTTCTGTACGCCGTGGAACTTTGCCTGTTGCATAAACTCCGATCAACAGACTTCGGGGTAAACACGATAAATAAACTTTGCAGCTCCCAAAGTGGACGTAGGTATTAAGACGGGGAACGTAACGCGGTCGTATATAAGGCGCATCTTTGCCCGCCCGCCTCGATACTTGATCCCGCGACGTTAACATCGCCGATGGAATGTTTAATTACACGACAACACGAAAACAATTACTCAGCTTTCGACGATAAAGCATGATTTACTAGACTTATTTCGCTTCTCAAGGACAAAACAACGGTGTGTCCCTCGAGATGGCCTTCTGCAACCACGCTTCTTTTCAACTCACCTTCGAATTCCCACCTACAATTATAACAGTAATTCAAGTCAACAGCTGAAAAATTAACTCCTCTCCTATCCCACTTTCTATTCATTTTTATTCCAGTAACGCGTTCCAATTTTTCCAAATAGCAAAATATAGAGTGGACCATCCACTGGTTTGTTATTCAATTATAGAATATGGCAACACTTTGCTTGAAATTTGAACAGTCTTTTCATTCTCAAATCGGGGATACCAACCTTCAGGATAAAAAAAATTTCGTTGTAAATATCGAAGTAGACTCGTCTCACAGGGTTTTTAGAAACAACCTTCTAAATGGCCCACCCTTTACAAACGAGGACTCCTCGTAATTACCAGCACACGTTTATCGGTCCATAAAATCGCGCTTCTTGGTTATCGATGTCCCGCGACGAAACGAGTTCCATCATTAACCGATCATTAACGGATCGGTCCACTCGAGTAACATCGAGAAAGCGAGCTTCCATCGACGGAGCACCGCGATATATCGAGCCTTCACGGGCCGATCGGTCAATTTATTTTAATGCATCGTTTAACCATAACAATGCGAATACGCCTTACGCCAGCGCGCCATCGATTTCCTCGAGAATTCCTGTACTCGTCGAGCACAGGAAGTACCTCGACTCCATTCGGTTATCATAAATAGCGGGAGGCATTGAGCGGCCATCGAAGGTATCTCGATACGAAAAATTTCCACCGCGGAGAAAACGCTGATGCAATGTTTGCCCTGCAAGAAACGGGGAATATTGTAATTTATCAGGATCGAGGAGGACGAGTCCCGCCAGGAAGGGGGTATCGCGCTCTTTCTTCTTCTTTTCCTTCTTTCTCTTTCACCAAACGCCCCGATCGCCGTGCACTCGCCTGACGTCAATATTTGGCTCGGCTCGTTATCATTGTACGTATATGCGAGCGCAGAAAAGGCTGGCACAACATTTCGGGCGTGTCATTGAGAGCGGTGGACGTATATTTTCTTAAGTGTCGGCAGAATCCGAGAATTTGTTTGCCGGCAAAAGTAAAATACTTTAGCAGACTGGCAAATATTTTCGGCCCTCCACCGCGCGCCGCGGGCTCCCAATGTTAACCGTTTGAGTCCCGAGCAGCGCGATCGCGCTGTTGAGATTTTACGCCGAGAAAAGCCATTTTGAACATCCTGGACGAGCGTTCTTCGATGATAGTCGAAGTCGCGCGGTCAGATTTATCGAAGCGAGTACATCGCGCAGCTCCTTTTAATTATATTTTTGGGCATAAAATAAAAACGAGCGCTATCGCGATACTTGGGTCTTTTCGCGCTCGTTTAGAGAAAGCGCGGTTGCGCTCTTTGGGCCATTTCAAATTTGCCTTCGAATTTGCTCCTCTATGGAGACGACGCGAATGATTTTCAGTTCCTAATACAAGCACAAAGACAAATCGTAAAATTGATCGTGTATAGGATATTCCGCTTCTGACGGCGAAAGACGCTCGCGGCTCTTTTGATTCTCCTTCAACGTCCTTATCGTTTACTTACATGCGAATATGAGCTTCTCACTGAAATTGCTTCGAGTTGCTGGTGATATGCATTAAGAATAAAAACATCGAGTGCCAAGAGTTAATAAGCAGCCTCGGTTTGACAGGATGGAATTTTCAGAGGTGGGTGAACGCCTTCGAGTTGCAATTATTGCTATCAAACTCTGTGCACGTTGATCGTGCGCTTTGTCGAAGTCATTCGGAAGAATTGGCGCGGATCTTAATCGTGGCTTTCGCGGTTGAGAGAATCTAGGCGCTTGTCGGGGGGAGCGGATAAATATGTACGTACCTTATGCCGGGGTACTGAGAAAGGTTTGGGATGTTGAGCGCGAGATGCGGGGACGTTGATCGCTGCTTGGTATGCAGACGAGTTCGAGTAAACATCGGAATTTTATCGAACCGGACGAAAATTCGGGCGTTTAAGAGTGTTTGCCCGACAGATCAGCATGGAAATGTGTCCCTCCTATTCCCCTCCCGCGCATTACTTCATCCTCTGTACTGTTGCACTCGCATTCGCAATGCCTCCCGCCACGTATTTCTCAGAAAATTATAGAGTTTTCCCCAAATATCAATATTTATTCGTCGTTCTACTCGCTCGTGCTTTACGAAACGAACAATAGTGCGGCATATAATTCTGTGGCGCTAGACGCGTAACGCGAGAATACAGTGGTAACTCGTGTAAAATTGTATAAAAGGGGTGCAGCAAAAATTCGAAGCTACTAAATAGTAGAAGAGGAAATATCGTTTGGTCTAAAATATGTTAATCCTGTTAAATCGTTCACCTGGCGTGGCTCGCATAGGGCGCACGGTATCAATATTATTTTTAAGTCGCTGTCGAGAACCTGAACCTCAAACCTAAAGGCGCAGTTGTTGGGCTCTGATCCCTCCACGGTAAACAACCTAGTTTCATATCTCGACCATCGCTTCTGGATTCTTCCACGTGACGTGCATACGCAGGTGGTTCGCGGTTTGCTTTAACAGTTCCAGCGCCAAAGAGAAACAGGGGAAAGAAAATATATCGGGAATGCCGGAGCTTATAAATCACGAGCGATCTTCGTTTCTCCCTGAGCTCACTCAAAATATTATTAACGGACGAATCGGTGAAATAAAATATCCCGCATAGACGATATGCCTACAAATTAATTCATCCTTATCAGCTGTCCAACTTTATCACGCTTGATTTATCATCATAATTTCTGCCACGCGTAATATCAATTCTGTGCCCGCCAGTTAAACTCTTTGTCATTAACACTATTCCTACCGCGACTGTGATCTCTTTGAAAAATTCACACTTCTGAGTTTTTTCGCGATTTTCTCGCAGCGTACGGATCGATAAACTGATCTATCGCCACTTTTCCTTCGTCCCTTTTTTCTTCAAGGATATATTCGCTACACTTAAATCCGTCTGGAAAATGGCTGCTAGGAATAGTGTCAAACATAAGTTAACCGGTAGAAATAGTTAAACGCAAGTTACAAAGATACTATGTATATCGGATTACAATATGCAGCTAGTAAGCGATCTACAATTTAGTCGACTTGGTCGAGTTTTGCAAGAAGAATCTCTTATTTCGAAGAACACTCGGGATTCTAGCGTGCCCAGCCTCACGTTTCTCGGGCCGTAACCGCGAGGGGGCCGCTCCAATGGCGCCTTGTCATATCGGTATTTCGCAGTGGGCCATCATCGCAAAAGAGGAACTTCTCGATCACGCCTCGCGCCGGTTAATAGCGAGACTGTAATTGCATTTACAGCCGCATACGGGCCTGGAATTCTGGTTGGTACCTTTGTGCATTGCACTTATGCGCATCCGAGCAGCCAGTCGAGTGGGTTATTACCGCGCGAAGTGAAGAGACAGGCAGAGAGAGAGAGAGAGAGAGAGAGGTGGACAAAGAGAAAGACGTGGAGAAAGATGGATCGTGCGCAAGAGAGAGAGACAGAGAGAGAGAGAGTGATGGAAAGAGAGAGAGAGAGAGGACTGCTTGTACGTGCCTTGTCTTCCTACGATCTCGAAGGGTCATGTCGTTTGCATTAACTGCCGACGACAGTCTGCGGCTTCTCTGCATCGGTTGGAATCATCAAATTGAGCGATCGCGCTACTCTCCGCCCCTCGGCGCTCCCCGCATCAATTGATCGGCCGGAATCAGTGCGGCACTTAGGGATAATTAGGAGTCCTTATTGTTGCGGGACGTTGTCATTGTCGTCCCTGTCCAGGATCATCGACGGCCTCGAGTGCTGGATGGGTACCGTTGAAGGTTGCGGTCGTTCATATTTTTCGCGCCGCTTCATCGTGAGTCTCTTTGAATTAAAATGATAAAGGAGAGGAATCCAAGGTCAGTGGTTCGAGGCGATTCGCGAGTTGTACGGATTTTTGTCGATGGTAGCATCGATGGAGGAGTTCTGCGGAGTATTAAAAAGCAAGTTGTTGTTCCTGTATTGTATAGGATAAGCTCTATCTTTCCGCGTTACTTTCTTTTTCTTCTTACTTTTGTCGTTACAGTACTTGTAGCGTAGGTTATCGATAGTAGAGGATTGTTTTATCGCGGAATTAAGACGTTGAACTGCGCGAGATATGAGAGTTTACGGCATTACGTTTATTTTTGAAGTGCGACACGATTATTTCTCGGAGTATTTAGCGTTTTACGGAGAGGCAGGGACTGAGAAGAGCGAATGCTTGTGACACAAAGGATGGATGATCTCTTTCTCAGGACCATGGAAGATTTGAATTATAAACAGGGTCGTGAGTGCTGAAAAAGCTAAGGAGCTTGGCTCATGGCTTTTTTTTTCTTCTCTCAGAGGAGCGTCATCGATCGAGCCGCGTATTGTACTTATCGTGGCAAAGGAAGCCATTTGCTTTCAATTTCTCATTTTTCTCGTTCGCGAGTGCGCACACGCTCGCAGAAAATTGCATTCTGCGTATTGCTCGTTAAACGAATCAGTAGCAGAACGCGTTGATAAATCAAAGTAGGGAGAACATTCTTCCGAGTCACGAGTCACGCTCGTGTTTCACCGCAATCCAGAACCAGACACGAGATATTTCAACCGAATTATATGAATATCTTCGAGAAAACGAATATAAAAGGATTATATTAGTAGCAACTAGTAAATAATCGATAAAACCCATTATCGTGTCCGATAAGCTCGAACCTAATTCGCGTCATATCCACAAAAATCCTCTAGCAAACGCATAAAACCAGCGTGCACGATAATCGTACGATATAACAATATACAACGATCACACTATACAACAATATTCCAGTGACAAGGGAATTTCGTGGTCGTCGCAAAACTCCACTCGTCGTTCAACAAAGCTCACTCAACTCCAACTACTTTCTGACCATATTTAAAACACCACATACATCTTTAAAAAAAAGGGGAGAGTAAAGGGAAATTGCAGTAAATCAAAACGATGATCCAAATACTGCATGAGAATCATGGAAAATCTCAAAGTAATACATCCTCATAAAGCACCACGATATTTTTGAAAGAAACTACTGACCAATCATTTTGATTGGCTTGGCAGTTCCAGTGTTACGTATCCTCCAGACTCATCCGAGCTGCGTAGAAAAAGAAGAATCGTGCGGTAAAGGGTTAAAACCAGGGCGCGCAACTATACACGGTGGCACATAATAATACGACGGTGATAAGCGCATTTCATAGTCGCCGCAAAATTGCACTTGACGTTCGACGTGGTGGCGTCGATGGTGGGGGTAGGTTCGAAGCGGCCGCAGGCTATGGTTGGCTGTCGAAGACAGAGAGCGTGACGCGCCGCCGGTGGAAGGGGAGGGGATATGTTGGCGTGTACGCGGGAGCCGTGTCAGTGAGCACCGAGCTCTGACCGCGTCAACATTGTTTTATCGCGCTCCGCCACCGAGGCCGTCGAACCACGTGCTCGTGCATAACCGAGGCGCCGCCTTCGTCGGTCGTCCCTTCGGCCCCATCCTCGCAGCAGCTCGCGGCGAGAGCCGCGACAGGTGCATCGGTGTCGCCCTGACGGATCGCGTGATCGCGTGCCCCGGCGAAAAACGGGGTCGAAGGTTATTGCAATTCAAATCGAGGCGAATTATACCGGCCTACGTTGCCTCTCCTCCTCCTCCTTCCTCTCCTCCTCCACCTTTTCCTACTTCTTCTCCCTCGTCGCGGCTACGCGAGCCTTCGAGGCACCTCGAAAGCTTCGTTTAGTCGTCCCTGGAGATCGGCCAGAATTCTCTTACGAGTCCTATGAATTTTCCCTCCCTTTTTCACGATCTCTCTCTTTCTCTTAGAATTCTCTTACGAGTCCTACGAATTTTCCTTCATTTTTTCACGATCTCTCTCTCTCTTTCTCTGTCTGTCTCAGAATTTTCTTACGAGTCCTACGAATTTTCCCTCATTTTTTCATGATCTCTCTCTCTGTCTCTCTGTCTCAGAATTTTCTTACGAGTCCTACGAATTTTCCCTTCTTTTTTTCACGATCTCTCTCTTTCTCAGAATTTTCTTACGAGTCCTACGAATTTTCCCTCCCTTCTTTCACGATCTCTCTCTCTCTTTCTCTCTTGATGTCGTGTCAATCGACGATCTCCGGCCTCTGTTTTGCCGATTCCAAAGGTACGCGGAGTGCGGTAAGCGACAGGTTTCCAGCACAGGTGCGCGCTCTCCGCGAGGGAGATGTATGGGAAGAGCGCGACGTACGTACGATGGTTACATGCGTTGGCATCCTATCGGCGGCCGGCAACCGCTTGATAAGGCGTCCGCTTACTCGTTGTCGTCGTCGCGGTACACGCGGCAAATAAATATGACCCGTCGTACCACGGCGTAGTTTCTCGCTGATACCAACGCCGTGGATCCTAGCTTCGTGCTAACCTTGTATTTCGGCTGGAAACTCCGGTATCGCTTCGCCGAGCGACCTTCGGCTCGATTATCTCAGCGGTTTGTGCGCCGCGCGATCGAGCGCCAAGTATTACACGTTATTCGGCCGCGATTCCTCAGCGAGATTCTTCCGGATATTTCGTAAAGCTCGGCGCTCTCGCGAGCCTCGACCAAGTTCGCTAACTCGGCCGAAGTTTGAGCTTCGCGCGGCTGAGGAGAATGCCGATCTCGCGGACCGCGCTATTTCTCTTTCCTCCCTCCTTCCAGCCGTTCTGACCCCGATTTTGGAAAAAATGACCGTTGTAAATATAAAAAGACACCAGCGATGTTCGAGTAAAAGCACCACTGACGCACTCGGCGTCACACTCGCGTGACGCGTCGAACCACCGGATTTATACGTTCGTTCGCCAAATTGCAGTACTGTACGAGCAAAAAGGGTATTTCACGGAGACTCTGCTGTTATCGTAGCTATTTAAAGTGACCCATTCCTTTTTTCCAAACGGATTACGCAAGGTTGTAAAGGTAGCTTTGTAAAAATCGGATGTGCACGATTTGAAGGGGAAAAAACGGGTTGTTCGTCCTAAAACAGCGGCGCGGGAGGTTGCATAATCGGAGGATTAACGACAGGTAAACGCAACCGAGGAAGAATCCGTGAAAGTCGGCGGTCCGTTGCGTCTTCTCGTGATCGCGGCGCACCGTGATCGTACATTGGCTGGAAAGAAACGAAGGGTTCTAAAGGTCGCATTAGCGAGGAGCTAACCGCTGTTTAAATGCTGCTCGCATCTGTTCGCGTGCGCCCCTCAAAAAGCTCTAATGCGCGGCTGCGTGTAACGAGATTATTTTCTCGAGCGCCAAGTTCCTCGCAAGTTGACGTTCCTCGACTTTATCGGTAAGTCGAGCTTATTTCGATTTCTCGGAAGTTGACATCCTTCGCTTTACCCTTCCTCGAGCTTATTATTATTTAAGTCGAGTCCTTTTTCACGGAAGCTCCGCCAAATTGCGACGAGTCTTCCTCTAATCCACGAGAGTCGCAAAGCCTTATCCATCGATGCGAGGAAAATTCGGCCGGATATTATCGATGCTTTGACTATGAAATTTGACAATCGTGATAAAATGACGCGCGAATGAATTTCGTGTTTAACAAGATTATTTAAATCGCGGTGATCGCTGAGGTCGCAAATGCGCGATGCGGTCGAAAGCACGGATGACATTTCCCTGACGTTCGCCGGTCGCGCCCGAATTATGGATAATTTCCATCTCGCTGTAACCTGGCCCCGCAGAAATTCGACTTCGCCTATATCGAGCCGGGCGGACGTCATCGAGGGATTATTGCCGCTCCGCACGTGAATTCTTAGGGGTTATGCATCGCGATAATCCTCGCATGAACCTCGAGGATTACGTAAGCGCGATTCGGCCGACGAAGGACCTTTTTTCTATCTGCACTGTTCGTGTCTAAATAACTTCGCGCCTGACCTTTCACATTCGCGGCACTTGCCTCGCGCGCCGCTCGGAGGACCGTGCAGGTTGCGTTTTGCCGCGCTGATCGATGCAGAAAAAGTAAGGTTGTCGGTTGATTTTCTGAGATTCGACGGATCAGAAACAAAGAGCCAAGAACCACGAGGCTAAGCATTTCATCTTCGACCAAGTCGCTATCTCCGAGATATCGAGCTTTTACTTTCACTCGACTCGGCCTTCACCGTTTGCGATCAATTCCGTTGGCTGCTTAAAATTTTTAATTCGTATCCTTTCGACAGCGTCTCGGTGAAAATTATGATCCAAAAGTGCCACAGGGTCAAAGGTGAATCGAGTTATTCTCGGGCATGCATTCGTTCTTCGTAAAGTCCACGCGAATGATTAGCCAACTCCATTATTATATAACGCATCTTTCATAGACGACGGAGCATTTTAAATGTCCCATTCGACATCCTCTCGATCCTCCACTTAAATATTTCACGTCAATTCAAGTACCGCGATAACGCCTCGAGCCAATGTATTATAGACGAATAAAGAAATCGATACGAAGTTAAGAAAACACGATGCGCCATTGTCGGTTCTCCCAATTCGAAATTTCCTCTATTCCGATCGACGGGTGTATTTGCCAGATTAACGAGCGTATTCATTCGGAGCGTACGAGCCCGAAGAGGATGAAACTCGCGTGGAACATTTTCCTGAGCGAAATCCCAATTTATTTCTATACCCTCGCCTTTTATTCGATCAAAATCTACGATCCTCGTAAATTACGCGCGGATATTTATAGTTAATTTACGAGCGTGCGCTTTGAGCGACTATACTCCTCGATTCGACTATTCGATCGAGAGAATTAATATCAAGAGGGCCAACGCGTCTCAAGTGCATTTACTTTTGCATCGAAGGTTGCGTATTTCTGTATCCAAAGCGATATTTCCTTTCGATACGCGCAAAGGGGAACATCGTTGCGTGCTCAATCGATTATTCGCAACGTAGGACGCGTTTTTCCGCGGAGTGTACGCGCGACCCACGCGATAGCGGAGGTGTGTGCAATCGCTGGAATCCGCCGGCTCGAAAAACATCGAGGGTCCTAAAGGTCGGATCATCGGCACACGTGGGAATCGCACTTCGCACGGTGGCTCAGAGTCGCGATAAGAGCGCCAAAATACCAAGACGACGAATTGATTGGCATAAAAGTCTCCTACTGGAGTTTACACTGTACGAGTCAAAGGAATATGCTCACCTTGACACTAGAAGTACCAGTTACTTTCTGGGTGTATTTAGAGCAGCACGTACACCTTTAACACTATTCCTACCAATCATTTTCCAGACAGATTTAAGCGTACCAAATATATCCTTGAAGAAAAACAGGACGAAGGAAAAATGTCGATGGATTAATTTATCGATCCGTACACTGCGAGAGAATCACGAGAAATCTCAGAAGCGATCGCGCCTCAAAGTTCTACGATTTTTCGAAGAAATCACTGACCGCTCGTGGTAGGAATAGTGTTAAAAAAAAGGGAGAGTAAGAGGAAATTTCAGTAAATCAAAATGACGATCTAAATACCGCATGAAAATCGTGGAAAGTCTCAAAAGATACATCGTTATAAAGTACTAGGATTTTTTAAAGAAACGACTGACCAGTCACTTTGACTGCTTCGGTAGTTCTAGTGTTAATCTGAAAATCAAATCGGAACCTCGTCGAACGAGGGATCAAAATTTCAAGCCAAACATGTTTATCGAGTGGATAAAATTTCCATGATTTTCGCGGCTTGGAATGACGTTATTCGAAAGATTTATCTTGGCCAGGATTTTGGGATTTCGATCATTACCATGCGTCGATCGAGTTTTCTCCTAATTTCAAATTCGTGAAGAAAAAAAAAACTCGGGGGATGAAGCGTCGTCCAAAAGGAGACCGTGAGAAAACACGGTGAGAGAAAGTGAGAGATAGAGAGATAGAGAGAGAGAGAGAGAGAAATGCGTTGGTAGGTATGCACCAAGACTATTTCCCTCGGTCATTTCCGGAAGGCGGAGTTCCATGAATATTAAAGCATCGCCAATTCCCTTTTGAGCTGCGCAGTCTCTCTGGTAATTCGAAATTAACAACGATCTCCCTTCCTCCTTCCTCGCAATTCCCAAGGAGATCGAGTTAGGTTCATAGTTCGCTCGCGAAAACCGTTTACGCACGAGGGACGTGGTTTTCAAGGCCGCTTTCATTCGCAGAACGAAAATCTACGGAGTGCACTCGAAAGTGAATACGGCCACGGTGAAAAGTAGCGGCCGGACGCGATATTCCAAGCGACCAGCGACGAGCTGCTCTCACCGCCCGCGCTAATCGGCAGGCGAAACAACGGGTAAGTGGAGATTTTTTTTGGAGAAGCCCCTGTGCGATTAAGAACCATATGCTATTCGGCCTCGCGTGCGAAATAATCGTTCGCTCAATTTTGTCTTTGCGCGCTCATAATTCGGATAATAACACGGCGAGTCCTCCTTGCGTATCCAGGATTAAAATAATCATACGGTTAGTTCCTTTGCGCGATCACGATTAAAGTAATAATCCGGTTAGTTTAATTGCAGCGTGCCCAGGATTGAGATGATAAAACTTATTCATTTATATAGATAGATAGATGTAGATTAAAAATAGAACTTAGCAATCTAGTCCCTTTCGATCGTCGATGGACCTCAGCTTAATTATATTGTACAATTATATATTTAATATTATTAATTTATATAGGTAGGTAGATAGAGATAAGATGAAGCTTATCAATCTAGTTCCTTTCGATCGTCGATAGATTTCGACTGTTTGGATTTTCGACGCTGCTTCGATCGTGGAAACGTTTATCGAAGCTCAGCTCTCGCAGAGCGTGCTCGGTTCTGCGCTCTTTAGGTGGTCCTAACAGCGCATAGGTCCGCGATTATCCGCCTCGTTAATTAGCCGGCGTTAGCGCGCCGACTAGCGCGGGCGTCAGTCAAGGTCCTCGCATTTGCCTACACGCAGTTTAACTGCCTTTCCACCTTTGCCTTTTGCTCGTTTCTTCGGTTGCCTCGTCGACCGCGCGACACTCGTGCTATTCAAAGGGCTCTTTTGGCTCCACGCAACTATCGTTCTTTCCCCGGCCTTTCCTTCCACTCGGACCTCTCGTCATTCCGTGTCAACACGAAGCGTGTAAAAAAGAGAGGATCGATGATAATGGCATTCAATTCCTTCGCGCATAATCTAAATCGTAGTGATTTACATTAAAAAAAAAATAAATAGAAAGTTACGACCACTAGAGATTTTTCAATGCACGCTGAAACGAAGATCGATATTTCTCCTTATATATGGTGGGCGCTTTAAAAGTTTGTTTTTAAACACGCTATAAAATGAGTCTACATCGATATTTAAAACCAAATTGTTTTTTATCCTGAAGATTGGAGACTCTGATTTAAGGACAAAAAACCAGAACGATTTGGAGAAAGATTTGAGTTCGAGAAAGATTTTAGATTAAATTACGGATTTAAGAGAAACAAACCGGTAGATGGCCTATGTCTCCTTGCCGTCTTGTCTCCATTAACCACTCGATCTAGCAATAAAATCATGGAAGATCTCACAAAATGCTCGGACCAAAGTCGCGCAATTTTTCAGTACGACGAACTCGTCGTTCCTCCACTCCTGGTACGTTTAGTATAAAGAGTCGTAAATATCGGCGGTTAAAAATCCCCCGGTATCGGGCACGTCGGTTTATTACATTCGGCCCGATCGATTCTAACCGCGCGACGTTCGACCTTTCCTTCTCCTTTTCATTTTCCCGGCTGGCCAGAGATCGTGCCAACTGCCGAGAAACGGTACACGTGTTGCTCGTGTTAGTCTTAATACCGGCGACGTGGGCGGACGAGATAAAACCTAATCAAGGATGTTCCGCCTTACGTGCACCAAACTGAGACGTATTACGCACCGTGGATGAATGCGATCGCTGAAGTAGCGCTGCTGCCGTTTTGATACGCCGTCTCACGGACGCTCGTAAAGATACGCGACGACTTTTTCGTCGCCGATGCGCCGGATGGAAATTTATCGTCCGCGGAAGTTCCCATTGCGCTTGGGATTAATTTGGAGCGATGATTCCTGATCCTCCTACGTTTTTTGTACTTTCCAATATATATTCATTTCGTTGAACATAATACTGGCCTAATTTGCAAAAGTAAACGAATTATGAAAGATCGACGTAAGAATTTTGGATGAAAGATCTTGAATAAGATCATTAGACCTGACTTTTTTACACGATTATAAGGCCATCCTCTTCTTTTGCGCGTTTTATTTTTCCTCTTCCTCCTTTCAATGGCAAAAAAAGAGGAAGGCGGCTTGTTTAATCGAGAGCGTTGGCCGAGAGTTGCAAACAAATAGAAGAAAAGGTGCAAATAAAAGCGTGGATAAAAAAAGGTGTTGGTTCTCATTCCTCGAGAGAAGAACAGTGGAGTAAGTAAAAATGACGGGTCTCGGAAAAATTGCAGAGATTTTTGACAGTCCGCGCGTACTAATCCTGAATTCGGAAATCGCTTGGCTGGCATTGTAACGTACGACAATCCCTTGAATTATTCATTATCGGGCGCTGTTCGGTACCTTTACTATGTCCTGGATTTATAATTACCGTACGCGCGATTCACGGTTAGCTCATTAGACGAGGCGCGCGGTTTCAATTTTAATTCGGTTAGATGGTACTTTAAATTATACAGACGTATGGGGGAATAAATTATAACATTATTCGCGGTTGGAATACATCAGGAATATTCCGGCGCGGTGCCTCCGCCTCTGAAATCTGCGTTTCGCGCGTGTGCTATGCACGCCGGCAGTCCTGTTAATTAATAAACAGGTTACTTTGCGGGAAATACATTATTAGACAGTTGAGCCAAGTTGTCAACCGCCACTGTGATAATAATAATAATAATACTACACGCTCATACGGAACCACAGGTTTATCCGAGGCGTCTGTGGAAATTATTCGTTCAAAAACTCTCTCGGTTTTGGCGCGTAAAAAGTTTCCCCTAAAATAGACTTCGTTTAGCTCAAGGAACATTTATCCTCATTAAGGAGTATCGCGATATTCTCCGCTCGCAAATTAGCCGCACATTATCGAGTGGCGATACGAAAATGAAAGTGCAGTGCCGGCTCACTGTCTCCTAATGTAATGTTATATCCCCAGAGGAAAGTGGACCAGTAATTTCAAACAAGTTCTCGCAAGAAAACCTAGGATTATTTTCTTACGCTCGCGGAGGCATAACGGACGACGATACATCGACTTGGTTAGAAGTGAATCAAGGTACCATATTAAACCTCTAAAATCATCAAAAAAAATCCAGTCTATCTACATAATACATATTAACCTGGTATATCGAGAAAAATATTCGAAAAACACGTTAGAACCTAGGAAAAAAATATTTCCATCAGAATCTCTATAGGTTAATTCCATAACAAAAATTGTAAGACTTGTACGATCGATTAGAGTTTCATACAGACTTCTGACATTCGAGCTGAAGTCCCCAAAGTTTTAAATACGATCGAATATAATCTTGTTTTTATCTCAGCATTTCAAAGTGTTGGAGAGGCGTTTTTGACGAGGAAGCCAAGGAAGAAGGAAGTCTCAATGTACGCGGCGGGAAACGTCCCGACGTACACCTAGTATTAAGCTTGTTCATCTCAATATTGGAAAACTTTCTCGGACAAACGTAGTTTCCCGCGGGAGGTTTCGCGAAACAAAAATTTTCTCACTCTCATCAAATTGCGAGCTCGCGGGCCCTGGCGAGGCCCTTCCATTCCACGTCGACCAACTTCTCTCCTGCCCTCCTCTCTCCTCTCCTCCTTCCTCTCCCCCGCACTTTCTTCCTCGCGCCTTCTTTTAAGTCTCTCGCCAAGTTCCTCCAGGAACAATCGCGGTCCCTCGCACCGCTTTCTTCGCTTTCGGCCGAGCCCAAGATAAAATCTGATCAGGCTGATGCATTTTCAGGCCCGGATTAATCCTGTTGCGTGCCGTAACGCGTTTCCTCGAGTTGAGAGCGCGATAAAATCACGGCACTCGCGACTTTACCGCGAAATCGAGCCCATTATCATCCCTTATAGGCTGTTCCTTGATTATCGAGCAAATTCCTGCGATTCTCACTCGAGTCACATTGGAGCGATTTAACGATTCACTTATGGTGGAGGAATTATGAATACCTTTTGGAGAGAAAAGTAGCGGGAAGTCAATGTGATTATCTGCATGCCGTGATAATATTATGGGAGATCATAGACGATACATCGTTGTGTATATGAGACGAGTTCTTTCAAAGGATAATTATTCATTAAACGCTCTTGCCATAGAATAGTCTTGTCTCTGAGGAAGAAAGATGGCGTGGAATTGTCTGAAGACGACGGTTCGACAGCGCAGATTGTTTTACGGTCATCCCTTTGGCGTGGAACTTTTTCGAAATACCATTTGCATCCACAAGGAGCAGACGTGGAAATCAGTCGGCTACACGGCGTATCTGATCGTTTCTACCAGATCTATACGATTGCTACACCGCATGGCTCCATGAGGCATACGCGAGTGGAGAGGTCGGTGAACGTTTTAATGAGAGTTAGACGCGGAGAAAGGTGAGACACTTCCTTGGGCGCGTTACGGCAGACAGTGTCTCGTTGCATCCGTTTTTTTCTTCCATTTCCGAACCACGTAACTTGCGGGAGGCCGAGCCACGTCGATCGTAACCTTGCGTACGGCTCACGAGATATCTCGTGTATGTCGTATTGTGTATCGAAGACGGGTCACGTGATATCTCGTTTGACAGACGATTGGAGGGATTCAAAATAATTCGGGCCCTCTGTTACGTTGCCATGGCAACGAGGCATTGGGTTGGTTTACGATAGAACATTACCACGAATTTTTTTCAATTACGATGGAAGATTATCAGATTTTTTTTCAATTATGATAGAACATTATCACGAATTATACGCGAAATTCTGGCAATTTAAATAGAGGGCGTTCTAAAACTTTGTTCAACGCCTTCGTCGACACATTTTTCACGATTGCATCGATAAATAAAGCCACGAAAAAGTGGAAAGTATAGAAAATTTTTATTATCCTCGGAAATAGCACTCGACGTGTGTTTATAATAATCTTTAATATTTTTTTTTAATTTAGGAATTTTTATTTTTTTATGAATGCAAACAGGAATTGCGTCGCATTAGCTCTTTGCCCTTCAGTTTTTTTTTTTAATTAAACAATACGTTACTACGCAATCTTTGTAATCGTAAGGTGAATTTTTAATTTTTGTCGAGCGTCACTCGACATGCGAGTGCAAAGGATTAAAGTAACGTGTGCCAGTTGCACGTTGACCGAGAAGAGCGCGATGCGTTAATACCCTCGTCAGGTGGACGAGATAAGAGCCAATCGACGGGGTCGTATTCTTATCCAGGCGATAAACGACGACGTTTGTCCGTCGGTAATTGCCAGGAAAATATTCCTCTACGATGTTCGATGGTAAATTTCCATTGCGACACCGTTTTCCTCGTCGCTATCCTCCACTTTGTAGCGTGCGCGGCGTTTATTCAAACTTCCCAAAGCCGAACATCCTACTGTACATCGTACTTCCACACGGTTCAACATTACACGCAATGTCTGAATAAAGTTCTAACAAACAAGGCTTCTCGTAAATACAGATCGCTCATGGATCGATAACTTAATTTATTTTAACACTAAAACAATATCGATGCATCGTCTAATATCGTCTAACAAAACATCAGAGATTATAACATGCCTGAATTTAGCTCGATAACACATCTTCTTTCGCGCGGTTGATACTCTTAGAATGACGTGGTTGCGAGAGGTTTAATCGTCAAGAGTAAATATTAGTAATGTTTTAAAAAATAACGCTTTTCGTAAATACAGATCGCTGATGGATCAATAACTTAATTTATTTTAACCCTAAAACAATATCGATGCATCGTTTAACATCAGAGATTATTCCATGCCTGAATTTAGCTCGATAACACATCTTCTTTCGCGCGGTTGATACTCTCAGAATGACGTGGTTGCGAGAGGTTTAATCGTCAAGAGTAAATCGAGGGTTGCGCGCAGTTACGGGGAAGAAGAGGAAGGGTGGTCGGAGGTTTTGGTTGTTCCAACACTCACGGCTCGTTCTGGCAGCCGAGTCGAGGTGAATCCTCCTCGTCGTACACCGGCTTCTTATTAGCAGATATGCCGCTTTATCAACTTCGCAAGGTACATATTCCATCTTTATCGCAAAGTTGCAAACGCGCTCCGGATCAAAGTTCTGTTCTCGAGCCAATCAACCTGGCTCCTGTTTGTTTTTCGCCCGCTTCAGATTGTGCGCATCGCTCACTCGCTCCCCCGCCATTCCTCCCTCTCTTTCCCTTTCCGCCCTTCCGCCCTTTCAATTTGTCTTTCAGCCCTCCTCGCGGTCGTGGAATCGCGTTTGCGCGTTTTTACTTCGACACGCGTCGACGATAGAGCCGCGTATTCTTTCAAAATCGCGGCGGAATTAATATTCCAAAATGTAGGATTTATCGATGAAATATATGTGAATAAAACGACTTTAGAGTATCGGATTATTTAGTATTCTTTTCTTTATTTCTGATTTTTACGTACAATCGTACGTACCTACAAAAAAATACAAATTAATTATGAGGTACAATATATATATCAGTTACTTTGTGGATTTTCGAAATTGGACAAAAATTTCCATCCTGTCCAGGATTTCTGAAGTATCCTCCGTAACTCGCGATCGTGAAAGCAGACCTTCTTCGACTGCGCTCCGAATAAGATCCGCTCTCTGCAAATAAGAGATTAATCGGTTTTGTGCGTAAGAGCAAATAGCGCTTTCACGGAAAATTCCTCTCTCACGGAAGCGGCGGCGGAATCTTATCGCACGTTCGTTCGAAAGTGTAATCAAACTCTTCTAATCATCGCGGGCCAGGCGTCTAGTGGAGGAGGATATTCGAAATTTCTCCAGGACAAAAGGGGCGGCCTTCGTCGAGGTTCGAAGTCCCTTTTCGGGGCTCGCTTAATATCGCGCGGAGGCTCGAATTACGAAAGACGGTTATTTATTTGACGGTGTACCTTGATTGCATGACGTGCACGTATGATACGTTTGCCTTCGTGATTGCCCGCGCGGATGGACGAGATAAGGCGTAATCAAGAATGAATTCATCGCAAACGAGGGCCCCCCCCCCTCTCCTTCCTCCCCTCCTCCCCTTTTCTCTCTCCTCTTTTTTCACATTTATACCCGTACGCAGGTAATAAAGATAGCCTCTTCCAGTTTGATAAACCGAACCACTTCGAGGATCCGCTCGGATTGGAATTATTCCAATTATCTCCGTGAGAGAGGTGCTCGTAATGGATCGCGAGGGAAACCTCTTTTGCGTCCTCTCAAGATGCTCGATACAGCGATGCAAGGTGCACGCTATGCGGGATAAGTAATTTCGATGCACGAGATTACGATAAGGCGAAACCGCTTTTTGATTTGTATTTCTACCAGGAATCTCGAGTTTGATCGTTATAAACTTTTTCAAAAAGATTCTATTGTCGGATAAACGCGTATTTCGTTATAATCCTCGTTCGAAGATCGATACCAACATTAATTCCCGGACAATATACGCAGCATTGATTAAGTACTTGTGGTATGAATACAATTTAATACATCTCTATTTAATAAAAATACATACAGTTTAATAAACTCGATGATACAAATTATAAGTAGAATAGAAAAAATACCTTATTACCTACATATAAGAGAATTACTTTACTTTGTTAAACGTAGATCACCGCCGTGGCTTTGTAGCGACGCACGTGTACGGATTCTTTCAATTCGGGAACAAAAGGGTTGAGCCAAGTTTCCTCTCTTCCCCCCTCCCTCTTTCCACGGCTGACCTCAGCACGCGTGTCACGCTTGTCCATCTTAATACGGGCTCCGTGGGTGGACGAGATAAGACCTAATCAAAGAGATGCGGCCTTATCCGCGGCGGCAAACGACGATACATGGCTTATTCGAGGATGCTATCGTGCGCGGTTAGTACGTGACCGATAAAAGACCGGCAACCGCGAGAATTACTTTTCTCGATTAGGGCTCTCCTTCTTTCCTTTAACCCTTTTTTTTTTGCTAATACCCACGCAGATATAATTTCGCTTCTCTTCTCATTCTTCTTCTTCTTTTTTTTTTTCACGAAAATAGAATATGGCGATTAGTCTATTAATCTGGGACATCGTATCTTAGATTATGGGTCGCCTGGCGTATTTAATGGGTTGCGAAATAATCTCGAGATAAAGATATTCTTGAGATAATATATCCGATATGAAAGAGACGATGAAATATCGTTCGTTGGTACGCGTTACATTACTCGGTATTGTCTTGGGTCGCGAAACCAAAATCATTACTCGAAATTGGGTCGCTGGTTAAAAAGGTTAAGAGAGAATCTAGAAAGTGCTTTGCAATTTTTGCGGATTAGTTACGTGCTTTCGGATTCGCGCGTTCTATTTAAATCAGTCAAGGTAAAGTCGAGCTGAAGTGGAATGAGCATCGAGTAAGGATGGATGGGAAATTCGTGTACGCGGTTATTTTTATTTTGTTTAACGCGGATGGAAATATTTGATTACGCTTCCATGCTGAGGTTAATTCATCAGAAACGTCAGGAGGGAATAAGAATAAGCGAGCTGTCCTTTGCGATTGGAAGAAATGCGACTTAAAATGGTCGAAGAAAAGCGGTTCCTCGATGTAAGACGTTCTTCGAGAAAATCGACTCTACGACTTGAGAAATTATTTGCAAAGTACACGCTAATTTGCGCATCGAGTATAATACGATTTAAGCTCGCTTTCTTCTCGCTTTAACGCGCGCTTTCGCGAACGTCGATCGATTTCCCTTTACAATGCCTTTATCAGCCGTATTCTCGTGCGAGAAGCTCGTTGCCCTTTTCCTCGATCGCCTTTCGCATTGGAAAATTGCCGAATGGAAAGAAGGAAAGTGTCGCGATGATGCGACATGAAAGACACGCGAGGAATAAAATCCTTAAAGGAGCATTGAGGCTGGTAAATCGTCGATCGAGGATTTCTGATCGACAAAATGAGGATGAAAGTTAGAGTCGCAGTGGCGCAGTGGAAGATTGGAGTTCAAATCTCCCCTCTGAGCAATTCTCCACGCGTTGCGTTACCACGAATGACGAAACGTTTCGTTTGCTTTGCCCCACTTATGCCAATTTAAATAAACGATAAAAAAAAAGAAATTTCTCCATGCGTATCGTTTCAAGTAATCGAAAGAGGAACAGGATTAGAGGTCTTAGTCGAAAGTAAAGCAATTAAATTAATAAGGGGATTGGATATTTCCGAGAACGTGAGATCAGAGGCGCCGTGGCCAAAGTGACACAAAGAACTGATTCTGAATTCCCTGATTTACGACGTGCGCTGCTTCCAGAGTATGCGTCAACACCTTGTCGTAAATTTGGTTTGTTATTTATGCGGTTGTAAATATTTGTCCTTCGTATTTACCTGCTTGCATTATCTGCCTGGCGGCAGGCACACTCCGTGGTCGTAAAAGTTAACAGACGTGGATGTTTGGTCAGCATTATTATTAAGCTGTATTCATTGCGATTATCGCAAACAATGATTACGTATCATTAAAAACGTATTATAATAATGCAGTTATATAATAATAATAATTCATTACAAATTACCTACTATGCTGTATATTATTACAAAACATATATATTTGTTCATAGCGTAGATACCTCGATGTGTAGTTATATAATAATAATTATTCATTTTAAATTACCTACTATGCTGTATATTGTTACAAAGCATATATATTTGTTGATAGCCGTAGAAGGGTCTATGCTGTGGGAAATTACATTATTTCTACCAGGCTTGAACCGTCGCAGTAATATGCTCGACGCCCGTGAATATTGCGTACGCGAACGAAAATAACGCAAACAAATATCAATTTCAACGAAGTCTGCGACAAATTGGAAGACCAAGCGGCTGTTCGTTTACTAAATATACGAGCAATCGCGGGTAAGCTCGACGTTTTATCCTTTCGCAAACCACGACAAGCTAGAAGATCTACGACCTTTCCGAACTAAGTACTGTAATCGGATTTCCTTCCATCAATTTTCTCCCCGAGATATTCGCGGTACGATGCTAAATCACGGGTAAAAAAAAGGCTGGCACGCTTGTTGCATCGCGTATCCTCGTTTAAATACACTGTCAACGTTTCGAAATCCCATACGCGCCGCTTCTCCTCGTAGCATCGCGCATGCGCACAAGAGTAATCATTTTCAGAACAGCGGGCCTTTGTAAATTCCTCAAGGCGGCAAATATTTCATTGCACCGGAGATCGATGTAAATCCAAACGAATCCCCCCCCCCCCCTTCGTCGCCTTATTTTTGCGCGTACGTGTGCGAACGGAGTTTTTAACCGCGATAGGCAAACACGACGGGTGTTATCGAAACGCAAATATCACTCGAACAAAATTTAACCGGCGATTCGAACTGAAATTAACGGGAGAAAAATGTCGACCCACTTAATGGCGCTTAATTCAATCCTCGCCTACTGGAGAAGTGACCATTGATCCTTTGCTCCTTAAGAAGTCACAATATTGTGCACGCTGCGATCGCGAACGAAATATACGCGTCTATATATGCGCCGAATTGCATTCAAATCTAGAGAAATAAACAGCGAGTGTCAACAAGAGCCAAAGCGTGGTTGTAATTTAGCGTAGACGCCCCCAGACTACTCGAGTCAGACTGGCGTCACTGCGAGAAAAATTGTAAGGCAGAGTTTTTCGCGGACATACAAATTCTGTGCGGAGTCCCTCGCAATTTCGACGTGCTCCTGGATTCTTCGACGTTGAAATAGAAAAAGAAGGATGACAGTTAAGAGACGTTGCCTCCGTGTCTTAATTAATTCGCCGGATATAAGGCGCTGAAACTCGCAAACGTATACTTAACGCTGGAAGAACAGTTCTTCGTACATTCCGCTATTTCCAAGCATTATTCGCACTATAATGACCTAACGAGATACGTGGATTCAAATAAACCCGGAAGTAGGCAGGTGCAAAAGTTTGATTTTAACATCGACTAAGTGGCTCGCGAAACCGTTGCGGAATGGAACGAACGATGAATTCGTTAAAAGTCTGGAAACGCTTTACGATTAGTCAGCAGCTTAAAATTCCATTAGCCTCCTATGGTGGTTAAAGGATTGGTTCGTTAATTACGCGCACTTTTAATTTCACTCACCGCAGGCCTTATAAACGATGGGACGCGTCTTGCTTATATCAGCTGTAAGAAAAGATATCACTTAAATCGAGTAATGAGCCGTAATGCTGATTTTACGGATTTCATAGCTCGATCAAAAATCCGACGTAATTTGTCAAACCTTCGAGCCCATTATGGATCATAAAATATCGAGAAGGAATACTTGGAGGACGCTTATCGACTCCTTTGGCACTTGTGTGACGCGTACGTGGAAATAAAAGGACGACAAATAAATGGGCGGCCACTTTTCCACGGGAATTGATGGCATAATCAGGCGACACACGATGTAGGAGAAATGTCCTCCTTCGAGATTGCAAAAAGTCCTCTTACATCTGACTTACGACGGGAAGAACGCGTTCCTCGGGTTTCTCTTTTTTTTTTGTTCCTCGCGCAGCCTCTATCGAAATCTAAAACGAGCGCGCTCCGTTTTCGTGATTTTTATCGGGCACCGCATTTTTATCCGAGCCTCGCCGCAAAACCGTTTCCGTTCGAATTCTTCCTCTGTTTCGCATTATCGTGGTTTGGGACGGAAGGAATCCTGAGTCACGAGGAGGCGAAGGAGAGACCGTGGAGAATTTCGCGAGAAACGCATTCGTCTCGCGCGAAGCCCTGTCGATCTTGGGTAATTTCCTCTGATCGACTACCATGGGCTGTAAAAACATATTTACTCCTCGTACCGCCATAAAAACTCGCCAAATACTCATCGTAAAAACAGTTTACTCTTCATTCGATTTTACTACGGGATTTGTACTGCTTCTCTATGCCTGTACACTTCTGACTCGTTCTGCAACTGTCCGAGGACTTTGATCGTTTCCCTTTCGTTTGCAAACTGTCATCACGTTATTGGATACGTTGCTCGCAAAGAAATGTATCCATAAATCACAAAGAAACCTGTTCGCGACATTGATTCTTGGCTCGCCAAAGAGCGTTTTTCCAAACTCATTCGAAATCGCATTATCCACGGAGAATCGTCGTTTGGGAGTGAAAATTTCGGATACTCGTTATCCCTTGTTTGGCGGATAAAGCGACACTTTGTCCCTTTGTTGCGCCGTGGGCTGAATGTCGGGAAAAACTGTCGTTGAAACAAATAATAACGATACGTATTGTCGTCGAAACTAGAGTGAGAGAGAGACAGAGAGAGAGAGAGAGAAGGTGAGAGAGTGAGAGAGAGACAGATGGAGAGAAAAAAAGGCCGGTGCTCTGGCGCGTCTGTGCGAGGAGAGAACGAATGTGAGCCGTCCGGCGGGAAAACTAATTAAAAACTGACTAACCGCGAAAAACACGCTAACTCGCTTCCCCTTCGTTGTCGTCCTGGCGAGAGAAAAAAAGGTGGGGGTGAAAAAAAATCCGAAGCGATCCTTGCCGCCATATTAAACTGTCCTTTCAAGTCCTCGATGACGAATCGTATCTCCTCCATTGTTTTCCAATATTGATCGATGAACTCTATAAATATACTATTTACTAGGTTACCAGAATGATTTAATATATTTTTAATATATCATATTAAATATATTTAATATATTTTATAAATAAAAAATTTATGAGAACTGAACCGAATAACTTTAATATGAATAAATCTTGTCAAGTTAAATTAGTAATATACTCTTCGCGGTCTACAGTGTCTTCTCGCCTGAACCACGAATCGTGCTCGCTTTTTTACACGTGTAATATTATCCCCAATTAAATACCATACCGACTAATGTCTCTGGTTAACTACCAAATACACCAATTTGATTATTCAACGAGAAAAGATCCTTCGTATTAAAATCCTTTCCTTAAACTTCTGGCATACGGAAAATACCAACTCTGCCTACTCCAAGTTCAACGGTGTCGTAGATAATCGACTTTTGCTCCCTTAGATTCCCTCGCGGATACCAAATATATCCAGCGCTAAATCAACGCGGATACCAGAAATTGGCATAAATCGAGTTTCCACGAAACGCTTCGACATTCTCGGAGAATTTTCATCGAGGACGTGGAGGATCGTTTAAAAAGCCGGACTCGCGGTTTCGAGGCGACGGAATGGCGGATCGTCCATGAAAATTGAAATGATACGGTGCTGTTTACGGTCAATTAAAGAAGATCTCCGTTCGCGGAGCCGGGCTCGGCTCGAGCACCAATTTGCACCTCCCCGGCACGTTCCATCATAGCCGGCAAACCTGAGAGCCACTCGACGCGTTCAAACCCAATTGCTTTGCTACAGTAGTCCTTATAATTCCTTCCTTTCGGCCACTGCTATAGATTTCTCTGATATCCATTGATCTGGCATTGTCGACGATGCGTCTATCAAAGTCTGCCTCTAAATCTCGAATAAAGGTGTATTAATTTTTTTTTTTGAGTATATTGCTGGTTTTCCAGGATTTTGCAATTGATATTTATTTATGAATGGCCAGTCGTTTCTTAGAAAATTCTCGCATCCTCGTGAGCTTCGTGTTTTTCGAAATTTTCTGCCGTTTTAATATTGTTTGGAATATGCGTGGTGTAAGAAAAATATATATGCGTAACGAATATCTGAAGTGATTAATCGATGTTCTCAAGGTTAACGAGTGAATATCCATTATGTTCTTTTTTAGTTCACTCAGTATGAATACGATTATTCGTATTGTACGATTATGATAGGAGGATAAATTGAATTTACCGACGTTATTAATCCGCAAATTGCAATTTTACGGGAGCTTTACAATTGGCAATCGCGATTGTGCTTCGACATAAGTGTTTTCGCGAGAGTGCGTTGAAGTAGACGTCAAACAGCGAACGGCAGGAACGAGTGCAATTTATTAGAAAATTGATTTCAGCTACGTAAGAGATCGAATGTACGATGGCGATCGTAATCTGCCATAAGAATTTCTGAGCTTGACAAAGATCTATCCTTTTCCTACACAATCCGTTTTTACACGATTCTGGAATAACACGGTCGAAGGAAGAAAACCACCCTGTGTTATTTATATTCATATTTTAAAAATATTCCTACACATTTATATAAAATGTATATAAAAATTTGTATGAAATATATTTGATATAAAAATATTTCATACGAAAATATACTTTTACATATTTTTGTTATTTTATTTGGTAGTAAAAGAAAAGCAAGGTCGTTCTTTTCATCCAGCGTGTTATTTCAGAATCGTGGAAAAACAGACCGCGCAAAGGAAGAGTCGCGATACAGAATGTCGTGGCGCGGCTCTCGATCTTTTCGAGATCCCACTTACCTCAGGATCGACGTCGTTCAGGATTTCCGGGCATTTTTCCGCGTTCCAGCCGTGGGAGAATGGAATTATAGATTAGAGTAGACGCGTCTCGGGAGACAGGCCGCAAATTACGTATTATCTCGACGGCTAGACTTCGCGAGATCGAGAAATATTGACCGGAAGCGGTAATCGAACGTGGAACGTGCCTCGAACGAAACTATTTCTCCCCGCAATTGATGCGTGTTTCCTTCGACTTGGATATCGATGAAAAGGCTCATTCGAATTTTTGGAAAATCGAAAATTCCTCCTTTCCTCGTCCTTTTTTTTGACTTAAAAATATTTCACATACTTACGTAATCAAAGTTATATAATGTGTTAAATTAAACATATATGTAGACGATTATTTTTACGACGCGTTTTGTCAATACTCGACTTTAATGAATTAAGAAAAGTTATATTCACACGTAAGATGCATCGAAGATAATAGATAAAAAATTCTACTTCGCCGCGTGACTCGGATTTAATTTTGTTTTCGCTGAGGCGACGTAAGCGAGAAACCAAAATTCATTAAGACGTGTTTTGCATCGGGAATTTTGCACAGGATTTTCGCACTCCGCACTACGGGCAAATAACCGAACGGCAGGAAAACCGATTTGATCCGACAAGTGCGCGGGGTAATACGCAATTTTAGCGGAGTTAAAAGCCCCCGCCCGGGAAATTCGGTAATTTAATTCGCAAATAGTTTGTCGAGTAATGTTGCTGTTTCATAAACTCGATGGGGCGGCCAACGTTGCTTTACACGCGCCGTAAATGAGTATCGATGGCGCGCGCGCGTACGCGTGTTTGATCGTCGTAATAACGAATGTTCGGTATTTTTCGCGGAATTGATCGAGCGCCGATATATTGACCGTTAAATTCCTCCTGCGGATAATTAAATGTATTATGCATCCAACTCTTTTTTTACACGATCCTTTTCTTTCTTTCTTTTGCATTGTTTTTAGTGCCTTTCCTCAGACGTTGCGAGATCTTTCAATGGTTAACAAAATTTAAGTAACGATCTCAATGACTTCCATATATTTTTCTAGCTTCTTATATAATACTTCGTGAATTGTGAAATAACATATTAGACGATTTTCTATATATACATCATATCTAATTTACACAGTCGTGGCTGAAGCTTTGGTATTTTTTAGGATTCAAATGTATTTAAGGGAACAAAAGCGCGGTATATTTTTCCAATTACAAAATGGAGGGCTAGTAAAATCATTGCTGCGAGGTGGACGGAAAGTGTGTATTATTGCACGTGGGCAGGAAAGCAGGTATTATATAATAGAGGAGGGCGAGTTACCTTTTTGTTCATCGTCCAGCAGGACTGCCGGAGGATTATACGCGATTAAGCATTCAATGTTGCATTTTGAAAAGGGAATACACGTCGAGCGGAAAAATCTCTGGGATTTGAACGTCTGCTTTCGCGGGTGAGATCCTCCAAATCTCTGTTCCCCTCACGTTGCCTTAATCCCGCGATACCGATCGCAGTGCTTCGACAGTTTTTCGATAAAAACCGAATACTCGTCGAACGAACGTGTAGATCTTACTTCCTAAAAAAGTCTTCCAGACAATTTGAATTTTAAGCGCTAGGCGCAGGCTGAAGTAATATTTGGGTAACGACTCTTTTGTCTCGTTCGATACTTGGCATCTGCCAGTAAAGACACGTGGACCAGAATCCACTGTTTTAACACTAGAATTACCAAAGTACTTCAATTTCTATCCAAGAAACCCATCTTAATCTCTCATCAAAAAAAAAACCTCCAAATGAACAACAGTAGATTTTGGAAAAAATTCCACTACTTCGTTACACGTAACATACATCTATTAATCGTACATAATTAAATAAATAAATAATAGAGTTTAATACCATATATTCAATAGATATCTTCAAGCGTGTACATCATTATCAACAATCATATTATCACATCTCCCTATACATATAACCACACCACAATTACAAAAAAAATGAATTAAACGAGAAACACTAAGACACCATATTCTTCGTTTATCAAAGGGTCGGAATTTCTTACGAGATCCGCCATTGTCGCGTTTACAAACATCGAGGGGTTAATTCATCGCGATTCAGCCGGCTCCCCCGTTTCGTGCCTCCTTCTGCATTTCTCCCTCCTTTTTTTTTTTTTGCCTCCTTTCCCCTGGTGTTGACATCGAGTAAACTTTCTTGGCTCGATGGGCCGCTTCTGAAAGCGATCGTGGGAGGCGCACCGCTGAAAAGAGAGGCGGCTGAGTCGATGCCGGGTAAATAAACGCCGAGAGCCAGGCAGGCGGACCGTTATTAGCGCCCCCAGAATTTGAAAGTCGTCGATATTCCTCGCGATCCCCCTTTTCCGGGCTAATGAAAGTCAAATTATCGGTATAATACGCCGTCTTCTGGCTGGGAGATGTTTATGGCCTCCGCAGTTGCCAGGATTCCTTTCACCCCTTTTTTACCTCCGTACATCGAAAGCTCGTCTGGAAAATACGTATCTACTCCTAGATTCTGCTGAAGTCAAATGGCGTGTTTTATCGACCGTGTATTTTTTTCCTTGCGCGGAATTTAGTCCGCTCAAAAGGTTCGTTTAGACTGGAAGTATGTGATTTATTCCTGAATAGTCGTTGCAGAGCTCTGTGTGGACATCGAAAGTGGTTTTCTGATTTGTAGGACATAAAGTGTGTTCGTATATCACAGTATTTATCTAATGCTTTAATTTATAAGATATTCAAGGGATGTATAGTATAGTACAGTTTATAATATATCTATCGATGTATTATACTGTACCAAAGTGGCTCTTCCTTTTTATTACGTAATTCCGGTTCAATTTTCGTGAGGTAACGAAGAGGAGTTGATTTTTGTATCGAGTTACTTAGACATACTTATCTTACTTTTATGTTGATAATAATGCAGTTTTCCTCTTTGAAACATTAATGCAAATGGCTTCCGAGGGGAAGAAATAAAAACGCACGTCCAGCTGGAATATTTACAACGAAACGCGATCCGTCCGACGAGGTGATCTATACTTTATCCCGTGCAAATTGCCGCGTTAATTTCTCACCCCGCCGCATCCCCTACGATTTATCTTCTTCCCGCGGAGGGGGGGGAGGGGGGCGAGGCTGATTTTTATTTATTTCCGGCCGCGCGCCAGTGATTAAACTGCGATAGCGGAGCCCTAAGGATCGTCCACGGTTCTCCTTTCTTTTTCCGCTTCTCGCTGACCGCGGTTTAATTGCACCCCTGGCGCTGGCGGTAAGTTTAAACGTCGCTTGGAAGCGAAATGGGACTCCCGTAAAGTGGTGCGATTAAGAACGTGTCAGTTAACTCTTTCGATGTTTATGTTGAGTGTACACGTATTAAAAGAACTGGCTTTTTCCTTTTAATACATATAAGAGGTATATTTGAGGTCTTATTAGTTCGATTTGGGGCTACGATCGAGTGGTGAGGTTAAGAACGTGTCCGTTAAATTTCGATGTTTATGTCGAGTGTGCACGTATTAAAAAACTAGCGTTTTTCTTTTTATACATATAAGAGGTATGTTTAAGGTTGTATTAGTTCGATTTGGGACTACGATCGAGTGGTGAGGTTAGGAACGCGTCCCTTAAACTTTTGTCATTTTGCCACGTTTATGCCATGTTAAAATTTTTGTCAATTTTCGCCACGTTTATGTCGAGTGTACACGTATCAAACAACCAGCACTTTTCTTTCTCTACATATAAGAGGTATGTTCAAGGCACCCATTAGTTGGTTTTGCGCGGTTATTTCGTTATTGTGTTGACGAAGATACTGAGCAGTACGTGTACTACGTTAGTCATATTGGACGTTTAGTGTGTTATCAGCTGTCAAGAAGGTTACACGCGCTACAGCACTCTATCCGTGACTCATGCTACTATCGTGCGAATTACGGTATTTGCACCGCGATAATAAAAACATCGTTTCACAAGTCGAAGGTCCTTGGGATCCTGACCACCGTGCGGCTGTGCGTTACTCAATCCTTCGCGGTTTCGACGGGAGCGCGAAGGGTGGAAGAAGCGTGGTAGGATTTACGGGCGTTTTATAAATTGCCACAGGACGAATCTCATCGCTTACCAATGCAATTATGCAGAGCCGTGCGCGCCTGCATTGCTGCTCAGGAATTTCTGGAGGGGGGAGAGGGAAATTCATGCCGCGCAACAGCTCGACACGAAATACGCGCTGCTACTCTATAAAACAAAGGCCGGCGATTTAATTACGGCCGGTAATTACTCCCTCGAATTATCGAGTACGGGTGTAGGTACAGCCGGGAGCGGAGGAAAAGGAGCCAATTTCGAGGAAAAGTTTTATCGTTATGGTAATTTTGTTGTAACGATTTTTACGGCTCGTCTCGCGCGGAGTATGATTAAACCTTCATTAAAATTTAATGCCTTTAATACTCCTCGGCCTGCTCGTTTTTTACCCCCACCCCCGGTTTTTTTCATCTCACCTGCGCCTCGTGTATTTTTCCTGATAAGAGTCGCGTACGTGCGATCCATTGATCGAGTCGTCGACTTTGCTGTTTGACTTCTTTTTTTTCGCTTCTTTTTCCGCAAGTCAGCGTGGTTTATTCAATATTGGTCGATTAACACGCTTAATTACTTCTCATCCTTCTTGCTTTTACGAAAGATTCTTTTTTTCATTTAAGAAACTTCTTGGTATTTCCTCTTTGGTCTCTTTTTTAGCATTTTGCCTTTGGGTCTATTTTCAGCGCACGTATTCCTGCTGATAAGAATCTATTGATCGAGAAGATCTATTGATCGAGCCGTCGACTTTGCTGGGTGATCGCTTCTTCTTCCTCTTTTCCATAAAGCGGTGAAGTTTACTCCACCCTTGCCTAATTAACTCTCTAAGTTGACTCTCGTCCTTTGTCTCGTGCCTTTACGAAAGACACCTTTTTTTTCTCCATTCACGAAACCTCTTAGTATTCCACACCGAAAACGAACTCCCTAATGTTTTTCTCTTCTTCTTCTTCTCTTTCTTTCTTCCTTTTTTTTTGCGGCAGAGAAACTCATCGCCACTTTTTACATCAAACTTTTTTAATTATGCGCGTGTAAAGCCGAGGATAATAAACTTCGTTGAAAGAGTCGGGAGAAAAACTATTCCATTTTCGATTGACGCGGGAAAGTTTGATCGATAAGAAGATACTCCCTGGACCAGCGAGATAACACGGCCGTGGATTAAAAGCGGAACGAAACTAAAAGGGCGTAATTAAAGGCGGCCACGCTCACGTGGCCCAAATAACTCGGCAAAGTCGCGAAATAAATATCTCCTTATGTCCGAAACTAGGAGCATAAGTCTTGGCTCATTTGCAATGCCGTTTGCTCGGGTTACGAGCAGCACTCGTTATTTTGAACGAACGTCATAAACACGAGCTTGGGCTGAAGTATTTACTCTGCACGGTCGCGAACTTGCCGTGGAGTTTTGTAATAATGCATTTGAGATGCTTCACTTATTTCAATAAAATTGCACATATCCTGCAAAGCTACTAATTTGGATACAGTGTCAATAATCTCGTGAAGTTCGAGCAATTTCTCTGCGATTTCGATATCTTCGATGCCAATGACATCGCGATGTACCTTGCGAATCACGAAACGAGGGTTTGGCCAAATTATTCGCGACAGGCCGAATCATCCATTCCTCCGGCCATAATGGTTCCAGTGAGGGGACTAACATAAGTTACTCGAAGAGCAGCGAAGAATCCGAACTTTGGCTTTGCGCTTTGCTTTCCCATCGGCGAGCTTGCCAACTTTCCTTTCCTCGTTTGTTGTTTCACTTCCTTTCCACTGGCTCTCGCTGCTTAAATCCCCCTCGTCCCCTTTCGTCACCGACGGTGCGTTTAACGCCGTGGGATTTGCGTTTTAAACGCGATTACCATTGGCTGAAAGGCAAATCTTATTCTGCCCAGTGACAAATAATCGCGTTTCCCCAGCGCCATATTTTTTTCTCCCGGCTTCGTTCGGCTCGGTCCGTCGCGCGGCCACGGAAATTGCCGAATGGCCGTTGAAAAAACATTCGAAATTCTTTGGAGCGCGGTTGCCGCCAATTAAGCTGGAAAATGCTTCTGGAATAATTTTCCGTGGCCCGTTTTTGCGCAGGCCGTTGGCTCGCTGGCTCGATCGATGGGATATTTCGGTAACACACTGTATTTGTCAATTAAATTCGATATCGAATGTAAATAAACGACCGAAAATCGCGGCGCGGCGGGAATTACCGCGGCAAATCGGTCGCAATTAATTTCTAGCCGTTACATTGGCGCACGGTATTACAAGCGAATGAACTACAGAGGGAATGATCGATCGATTCGTTGTTCTTGGATTACGCAGAACGCTGCTGCGGCTTTGATTTTTGCCACGAGCTTTCCTATCGCGTTCCTGTTATTTTATTTTTTTTATCGATGCATCGCACGTACACTCATCTCTTTTTTTCCACGATTTTGAAAAAACACGGACGAAAGGAAAAAATTGCGCACGCCCCTTTTCCACGGTTTATTTCCTTCGAGAGTTGAAAAACAGAGAAATCGGAAAAGGGACCTTGATTTTCGTTATCAATCCACGGTCTTGAATACTTCATGGAAAGTAGAGATCCATGATTTTCATAACCTTACACTATCCACTTGATAAACCACTATCCACTTGATAAACCATCGACGCATCCCTTAAAGATGACACTCATAAAATCGTACAAAGACGCATCGTAAGATAAGCACATGGTTTCTCAATTTGAATTTTATCGCAAAAATTTGATTCTCAGCGAAGGCTTCCAAATGAAAGCACCTCGAGTCCTCCAATTGAAAACCCCCGCCATTGTCGGCCATTAAATCGCCAGCATAGTCCTCCGCAGTGTTTTAAAACGAACACTCGCGTCTTGAATAGGAAAACTAATTCTCGTCAAGCAAGCCGGGGTCTGTATGGAAGCAGGAAAGAATTGTGTAGCCACGGTAAGCGGTAAATCGAGTAGAAAAGAACCGTCCCGTTGGGTTATCGGCGGGATACATGCGGCATTAAGAACTCAGCGGCTGGGTTAATCAATGGGGACATAATGGAAGGATACTGCAAATAATTTAATATCGATCCGCGATATTATTGCGGCCGCGCGCGTCGATTCGCTCGAAAAATCGTTGAACAAACCGGGACGATTGTGCCAAACAAATCTTATCGTTTCGTCGTCTCATTGTTGCCGATTAATGGGCCGCCTTTGTTTCCCCGGGGTTTGTTTTATCGTGGAGCCGGCTCCGTCGAGCTAGAAACTATTACGAGGCTGCGCGAGAAATGGTTTATCAGCGTACGGTGCTTCAAAATCCTGATAACCTAGCCAGGATACAAAGGCATTCCTTGATTTGCGCGGGGATTAGTGTTACGGTGTTTTCGAGGTCGATCGTGACGAAATTAAAATAAAAACGTGAAGAAGCAGGATAGTGGAGATATATCGATATAGAGAAAAAATATCAGAATCCGTAAAATTTTGAGAATACAGAATCAGAATAACTTTCAGAACATAGAATTTAATTCTTGAATCAAGTTCTATTCTACGCGAAGTTTCTTCACACCTATTTGTACTCGTCATACTTTTACAGATCATGCAAAGTTAAACAGCAGGCAGTGTTAAGTAATGGATAGATAAATGACAGAACCTGTCGAAGGAATCCTCTTTCATCATCAGAATTATAATATCAGGTATGAGGCAATATTAATTGCGTACGATCAGAATTCCATTTCGATGCATTGCACATCCCTCCATTAAGGAAACTTCTTTATTCTCCTCTATCCCGTGCTTTTATCGTTCGCGTCTTAGTCGAGGTTCTTTTTGCGGACCTCTTATCAAACTCGAAATTGGCATTTTCTGCTCAGTACAGAAAAGTAGGAGGTTAGAGACGGTATTAATTTCAGGTATTAACGCGTTATCTTGTTCCCAGTGTGGCGCGGAAGAAGTATCGATAAAGGCGCTTTACGTAACCCGTTTCACGGAATAATTTAGTTCTGGAAAAATTGCGCAAAAAGATAAGTGATTATTGTCAGTGAGGTTCGCTGTTTTTCTTCCTACCGTTCGAGTCTATTTGTGATAACTCCATTGTAATTGCGCGGCGCAAGGCAGCTGGTCAAATATATGGTTACGTATCGCTGTAATGTACTGCATTATCTTTTTACGTAAGAAGCCACGGCGTATTCCATTGTGCCTTTGCATTTTTGAACATGCGATTCCGTGGCAAAAATATGTTCGAAACGCACGATGATAAGGTACTCATATTGAGCGGTTCACCTTTCGTAGTTTACGTATTTTAGAATTTTTTTGATTGAAAATTCGTAATTTACGTTAATCGAGGAATTGTATATCTCTCAGTGTATTGGTAGTTATTTATGTATTTTCGCATAAATTATAAGGGTAATAATATAAATTTGGTGGAGGCGCAGTGGGTTATTGGGTTTTTTCTAGGATTATTTTTTAAACGACATTCGGCAGGAATGAAAATTTTACGACACAGTTCCCACGTTTGTTTATTGTTATTCAGAAACTGGCGCGTTTCATAGAATGGGAAATTTCCATCGATGTCGGTGCGCGCTGTATTTTTTTATATTCGCAATTGTTTATTGTTGTCGAAGCTTGTTATTTGCATCGAACCGACCCCCCCTCCTCAGCCATACCCTCGTTTTTCTGGCTTGAAATTCAAAAGACACTGGCAGAAATAATGGCCGCGGCAATTTCACTCGATGTACCACTGATTTCACATTATTTCTACCATCTATAATTTCAACGATTCCCGATCCAGCCGCGCTTTCTTTCGGAAACCGTCGTTTCAGATCATTTTTATAACTCGACGAGTAAAAGTGCTCGTGCGATTTCCCTTAAAGCGACTCGTCAGCTCGACGACAGAGTTCGAGTGGAAAGAAAATAGCTTTTGATCACTTTCACCCTCGAGTCGGCGATATTTTATTACAACCACGGTCCATCGTATGCGCGATAATAATCTCCCTTCTTTGAGCGCAAAATCCCTAATCCATTCACGAGGCTGGAAGCCTTCTTCTTCCACGAGCCGAAAATTCGATGGCGATCCTTCAACTAACCAAAACCCTCTTCGAATTTTTCAGACGAGAGCGACACGGTGGGAGGATGATTCTCTACTAACAAGTGTGGAATTAACCGAGTGTTGAAGTGAGAGCCGCATTAACGTATTATTAACGCCATGTAAACGCTGAGTGGTGCACGTGCAATCATGGAGGAGGCCCGGCGGTCGGCGGGGAGGCAAGGGGGCGCCACGAAGGGTAAGTCGATTTTGCCTTGCGCCCCGGTATTACCGGCTCTTCCCGTTTATTCGCCGAGTAACTAACCGCACGGCATCCGCCTCGGTAAATACCGCTGCGATATATTCCTCGAAACAAATTAGCCGGCCTCGCTCTGTCTTTACGGCGACGTAGACGTGGTCACCGCTGTATTCCTCTCCCTCTGCTCTGCCACTCGCTCCCTCAACCCCTCTCTCTCTCTCTCTCTTCCTCCATCCAGCTATCTATCCTTCTATTGTCAAAGTGGTACATACCAAAAGTATTCTGGCTCTAGATACCATTAAACGTGTAATGCAAACACGAGTGGAGTGTGCAGGCTTGAGAATAGGTACGTGTGTGTATATTTCTATTGGCGTGGTGTCCACGAATTGCCAGAAAGGTGGTAAAAATGTATAGAAAGCAATGGTCGATACTTTGAGATACTTTAAGATTTTTTTACTTTCCCATTCAAAATTGGTGTTTTATTTTCACAAAAAAACGCTCACTTCATACGGGTACACGTGATAAGCGTGCGTGTATAGGTGTGCGTGTATAAGAATGCGTGTATAAGTGTGCGTGTATAAGCATGCATGTATAAGTGTGCGTATATAACCATGCGCGTATGAGTGTACGTGTATAAGCGTGCGTGTATAAGCGTGCGTGTATAAGCATGCGTGCATAAATATGCGTATATAATCATGCGTGTAAAAGTGTGCGTATATAAGCATGCGTGTACAAGTATGCGCGTACAGACGCGCGTGTTAAGCGCACGTGTGCAAGCATGCGTGCACGCGCATGCGCGAGCGAGCGTGCGTACAAGCGCATGCGCATACGCGATTTAGATTCCCTGTCTCTTTTCTCTCTCTTTCTCTGCGTCTCTTTCCCTCCTTCTTTCTGCTCCTTTTTCTCGCACCCGTTCGCACACACTTATTTTCCCTCCCGCGGAAACCGAGATCGCGAAAAACTGGCGGCGGCTGTTTGTTACCGAGGAGAAAACACGATACGGTCTCGCGACGCCTTCGGTGACCGTGCTAAGTATACCCTCCTACAATTTCATCCGCAAACCGCAGGAGCGACTTTGAGTCGACTTTCCGTCTCTCCCTCTCTCTCTCTCTCTCTCTCTCTCTCTCTCTCTCTTTCCTACCTTCTTTCCTCTCCGCTATGCGTCTCACTTCCTCTTCTGCCTTCCATGGGAGTTTTTTCTTCAAAGCGATGTATACGATTCCGCGGCTTCTTACGCCGCGGGGGATGCGATGATGATTCTCGATCGACGGCTATTTGGTTGAGCTATCCACCAAACTCCCATCTTCCTTTCTCCTCTCCATTGTTTCGGCCCGTCTATCGAGTTTTTCCGTAATGATACCTCCGATTTCCGGCTGGCGTTCGCTTTTTATGCCACGAGAACGCAGTGACCATTGACGGACCATTATTCCAAGCGTCTATTCTCTGGACCAGCAATTTTAAACCGTCATTGGCGGAGCTCTGCCGCTCGGAGAGCTAACGGACGTGCCGCGAGTGTTATTTCAAACCGACATTTTTTTTAACTTTATCGCGAAAAGTACGATGAAAATAGTAAAGTTTTGGAAGGTTTATATATTAGATTTCAGACTGTAGTAATGCGTAAATTCGAGTAACTGGAATTGTACTCGAACGTTTATTTGTCCGGCTTATTACTTATTCGCGTATCATTCTCGTTCGTCTAATCGTATCTACTTTGCAACCACTATATCATAATCTATAGCCTTCCATCAATTTATTTTTATTTACTCGTACAACTCTTGCCAATCCATTTGCCCAACAGTATACTCGTGTATTCAAGTGTACGTTTATTTGTCTCCACGTGTATCCGTCTAATTGTTCATCTACCACTTGTTCGGTACGCTGAATGTCATTTATAGATTTATTCGTCTACCTATCTGTCGATCTATGTACACTACGATGTGCGTCTTTATTCACTAATATCTTTTCTGAGTTCTTTATATACATATATATAGATACATACATACATACATACATACATACATAAATAAATAAATAAATAAATAAATTCCATTCTCGTGTTTCTCTGCACATTCGAACAATTTCATTAACTTCATTATTCCTATGATTTTATCGAGGAATGCCACGTCGATCGCCAGAATTAAAATATTAACGACGAGACAATGGAATTGCACCTAATCAGATCTCCGATATCTAAACTCGAATCAGCGGGCCTAGCTGGTCACGTTCGATCCGCGAAATTGCCGTGGTTAGTACAATTTTCAGGGCGTTTCGAGGCCGATATTTCACCGGCGAATCGTCGAGATTTTTCCATATGCCCGACACTTGGAAACATCGTTGAAAGCCTTCGATCGTGACCTTAGCGAGTTATCCACTCGTGATCGCAGCGGAATACGTTTTACTCTTTTCAGCCTGGGAATTTTCGTGTCCCCGCGGATGGAAGAAGTGGTCGCCATTTGGTTTTTCCAACTCTTCGAGACGCCCTTCTTCATTTTTGCAACCTTTCTGCGGACCTTAGCGCGTCCTTTGCATTATTACTGCACGCGCTCCTGCGCGCGTCTGTCCTCTGAGTTTATTTTATTTTTTGATCCACTTTGATTCCGAACCGCATTCGTTTCTAGTACCAAGGTAGGGATATCTTGTAAAGGAGGCTGGCGAATTTTTATCGAGCTCGGCATTCCTCCATTCAACGATTTACCGTGGCCACGTAACCATTCGCTCGGCCTTTTTGTGGCTGTTTGCCTTTTATGCCACGATCATCGCCACTTTCTTCAGCTTTTCCAATGTCACAAAACGACGGTTATGTCGAGAAGATCTGAGGGGAGAACGGTTATTTCTGTTCGTTCTAATATTAAGTCGATTCGGATTAATCCAACTTTTTTCCTCTTTCTTTCTTATATCTTGTTCATAATCACAAAGAAAAGAACTTTGAAGCGTACTCAAAGTTCTGAAATCTGAAGGAAGGGTGGATTACATAGGATCGAAGCCTTCTTCTATCACAATTACGTTTTTAAACCTCTTGTCGCACGTCGATCGTACTTTGCAACGCCTTACGAAGTGGAAATGTAATTCGACGTAACGGAACTTCGAAGCAATGTCAGACTCGTTGGCTGGCGAACCGAAGAAAAATCTTCGTAAACCGGCTCGTTTTCGCTTATTTGCGAGATCGCGACAAAAGGAGGAACGACTCTTCTTTGGAATAATAATCCTTGGACTTTGAGGAATAATCCTTCCTTGGCGCGATCCTCTTTTCGAGGAAGAGCCAGTCGCCTCTTGGCACTGTTCGCCTACGAGGGAGAGAGAGAGAGAGAGGGAGAGGGAGAGAGAGAAAAAAGTCATAAGCATGTCGGTGCGGTCGTGAAATTGGAAAGCAAATGAACGCCTGATAATTGACGCGGCAAAGAGAAAGAGCGTTTGTTTGCTCTCGCTACAAAATAGCCAGGAGCCTCGTTTCTTTTGTTGCACGGCGATCGTCGTCCTGAAATTCTCGTTTTCTACGTTTCGCCAAAAATCCCCATATTCAGCCTCCGTCCGTCCGCTTTCTTCGCTCTTTAATCGCGATTTCGAGGTAGATTCCGCAAACTGCGATAACGAGGTCAAACCTGACATTTGTATTTGTTCACTTACGCGCACATCGCTTCATTAATTTGTACGTTGATAATTATATTTGATACAACGATCGACATCCATTCGGTTATATATTTATTTATTTAACCGACGACTCTGATTACGCAGGTTAGATTATTATCCGAAAGCGAGGAAAAAGTGGTCAATATTTAAATGACCTTATTGGAGTACTCGATGTTTGACGCAAATAAATATTTAGCGATGATCATTTGGGAGCGATGTTGTAAATTATGATATAATCACAGTGTAATATAATATATGCGGGAGTACGAATGCGTCTATATAAGCGTAATTGTTCAACCGTGCCTATGCAAGCGTGCGTGTACGAGTGTGCCTGTGCAAGGTGCGTGCACAAGCGTGTCTCTGCAAGCGTGCGTGTACAAGTGTGCCTATACAAGCATGCGCATGCGCAAACGTGCATGCACAAGTGTGTCTATGCAAGCGTGCGTGTACAAGTGTGCCTATGCAAGCACGCGCATGCGCAAACGTGCGTGTACAAGCGTGCCTATATAAACGTGCGTGTCAAGTGTGCCTATACAAGCACACGCATGCGCAAACCTGCGTGAAAAGTATCATCAAATATAATAATATAATAAAAAATAGTATTATTATATACAAACGTGCGTGTTCAAGTGTGCCTATACAAGCACGCGCATGCGCAAACGTGCGTGAAAAGTATCATCAAATATAATAATACAATGAAAAATAATATTATTATATAATAATATAATAATAAGAGTTTTACAAAAATATAATATAACAGCAACCAAATCCATGAAATTCCTCCAGAATCGCCGTTAATTTCGATCGCGTTTTAAGATCCCCTCGCAAGGGCCAACTCGTCTCGCTTCGCACCCAGCATTTTAAGCGGCGCTCCTCGATCGGCACGAGGCTATGCGCTCCTCTTGCATAATCCACGATGCACGTGCCCTTGCATAAGAACGCATAATTCGCGGACGCGCTACGCAGAATGCATCTAGCCTTCGAGCCTCCGGTCGTTGAATGGCGTCTATGTTTAAACAAAGAGCTCTTCTGTCAACGCAAAGTCGCGCCGCGGCTTTCTATTATTCCTTTACGACGCTTTGACACGGCTTTCCTATCGTGTCTGCGTCGTTTGCATTTCCTTTTTTTTTTTTATTTGAAGAGGAATTTCTAGAATGGGTGCAAAATGGATTTGTAGTTGTGCCAGGTGCTTGGTTCTTTCGAATATTGCCTGGTATTTATCGATACTGATTTGATATTTATGAGTGACTTTGGTATTCGTTAAGAAATTAAAGAATAAATGTGAACATCGTTAAGAAATTTTACAATTTTATTTCCTACTTTCAAAAGAGGCGAGCTTTTCAAATTCTTTAAGTAACTTCGTAAGGTTTTCTATTTAAGCATCGATTATATTTATTGCAGTTGCGCGAACTGCGCAACGTTGCGTATATTTTTTTTTTTAATTAAAAATCCTTTAGATGGTTTCTATATTCTTCGACGCTTTCTACCTGCCTCTGGGGAGCTACGTTATTTTCTAAAAGTGACGGACACTTTTATCAGTCTCGTTTCAATCGGCCGTGCATCTCTGAAACTCTCGCGTAATATTCCAGGCTCGTCGTTGAAAATAGCGATGCTCTAGAAAATTGATGAAAGGTGCGTCCCACACTTTCTCCGCGCTTCTTCCTATTTTACTTTTCACTCGCGTATCGTGTTAAACCATAATACCGCGAAAAACGAGCTTTCAACGCGGCACGAGGATGAAATTGACCGCGACACAGCGACCGTTTCTCTTCGAGAGCCAAAATTTGGGGAAAGTCATTCTCGAATTTTTCTCATTTTCATATTTTACACAATACGCTTCACATTTGCTCTCTATTTATAAATCGACTTTTCCTCGAGATTCAAAGATGCAGATCCAAGAGTCGTTTACTCCGCGTCTATTTCGTCATAGAATTATAAGAAAGTCATTCTCGATTTCCTACTTCCTGTATTTCCTGTTCTTTCCTTTATTCACAATGCGTTTCACAATCGTCGTCCATCCGTAGTTCGACTTTTTCTCGTGATTCAAGGATGCAGATCCACGAATTGTTTTTTCCGCGCTTATTTCGTCACAGTGAAAATTAGAAGAAACTCACTCTCGATTTCCTACTTCCTATATTTCCTGCTTCTTCCTTTTTTTTTTTTTCTTCACGATGCGTCTCACAATCGTCGTCCATCCGCAGGTCGACTTTTTCTCGGGATTCAAGGATGCAGATCCACGATTTGCGTGTTCCCGGTCTATTTGCTACGCAGTCACGTACCGTGTAATGACTTCTGTTCCACGGCGCGTCTTAAGTATCCGCGGCTCCCCAAGAGAGTTTCTTCCTGAAATAAACGTGGAATGGAAATTTTTCTTTTCGCCGCCACTTGTTAACCGTAAAGCCCTCGTGGATATTTCACGGACTGTAAATCGCGATCCTCCGGGAGAGGATTAGCGCGCGGCGTTTAGTTGGCCTCTCCTTTTATTTTTGGGAAAGTGCCCGGAGTCCGGCGCTCGCTAGAGGCGGAGAAGAACATTCCTCGATTCCTCGATTAGGATTTACAGCCTTTTATCCCGACGTTTGGCCGTCGATCGAGGAAAAAACCGTGCGATCGCTTCTTCGCACGCTCCTGAAACGTGGCCGCTTAAGTCGATGTTTTCTGCGCTCTTCGGAATCCTCGAGTGATCCTATTCTAACACCTTTCACCACCTTACTGCAGGATTTTTACAGTATCTCTATATTATCGTGGTATACTTATGTCGCATGCAAACTTCTTGCTGTTCTAAATCACCAACCCAGTTTCGTGGTTTTCTAGGTTCTCATTAAGGACAGAATATTCTTGTCCATTCCATCGATCCAAATGAGAAATCACGAATTGTACGTGGCAAATGTATATCGCTGTGTTCCTATTGGAATAAAAGAGATCATAGTATCGAGCTGGCAAGAAAGTAATTTTGCTTTTGCAGCGTGAAACAAGACTCGTACTTTATATACAAATTATGAAGTTCGATCGAGCATGAATTTTCCGTTTTGCTCGACGACTTCGCCATTCTCGCTTTACAATTCCGCGCGTATAAAACTTCCGACTCTTATCAGTAAATCACAATGCTACCTATGCTTGAAAATTCAAAGACACTTCTTCGCCAATCCGATAGTTACTATTGCATTATCCCAGTGTATTTACACACGAATTTATCCTCCCGTATTTTCCTCCGTTTTACGGATTTAAAAGACATATCCCAATTTACATTCGACGAGCGAGTATCGCCGTGTTCGTCTCGGAATAGAAAAGTTTAGGCAGCCTTTATAGACGCGGTTGAGACCGGTCGATCGACTGGCTGGCATTAAAAGGGCAATACATTCTCCTCGTCCGCAATCCCAAAGCTGTGTGGCGTGTCGAACGAGACGATTCCATCCTCCATAATCCACGATTATTTCAGACGTCGACATATTAACCCATTCGAGAAAACCGATCGCACACCGTGTGTGTAATTGATTTCGGAGGCTATAAGACGGGTTGCACACCGTGCAATAATAATAATAATAATGATAGTGGTGCAATAATAACAATAATAATAAGAAGAAGAACGACAGAGGTGCAATAATAATAATGAGCAATTATCGGTTGCATTATTATCAGTTATCGGTTATAATATTCTGAGCATGAAATTCTATCGCATTATATTCTGCTCTTTATTATCGACAGCAACATAACGATTTTATATCACCCAACTATTTTTGAAACAAATGTTTACACACTTTCTAACGATGTAAAATGTAACAGAAATGAATCAAAATGTAGCAGAAATATTTTTTATTCTCACTCATTGCAAGAATCTTTCGCCGCACAAATTCCACGCATTCCTGTTTTTCCATATATCGCAAATTAAGTTGGCTCGTTCAATTCCATTGCCATTTTTGTCATCGTCGCAATTTACTATTGTACATTTTGTATCACTCTATTACGTACATCGCACTGTCGCAAGTCTGTCTCCGCATATTCGCCAGACAACCGCACTTAAATGGTCGAACACGAGAGATCCGCACGATTCTCATACGCCAGCGCGTTCCTCCAGCGGCCAGAGGAGGAATTCGATCCAAGGGTTTTTCCAGGGCGGAGTCGAAATATCCCTGGAAATCTAACCCAGATGCTGTTTTTCCGTCGAGTCTCTCAGCATTTCAATGAAACCCGGTCCCAGCAGGATTGTCCTCTGGCCTCTCTTGGCGGCACTCTTAAGGGATTAGCCTCCACTCGCTCCCCCCCCTCTCCCCCTCCTCCGCCCTTCCTCTGAATCGCGGATCATTTAGGGCGCCCCTTCGTTTCCCCTCTTTCACAACGAGACGCGAGTCGAGTCGCGCCTCCAGCGGCGAGCGGCGCTTCTTTCTCGAGATCGTTTTTTTCTTTTGGTGTATTTCTCGAGGTGGAATATTTGGGACGAGTCGAAGCCGCGGTATTTCGTGATTATTTTTTGAGCTTCGAGCCTGCGCGAGAAAATGTGGCCGCCTGTGGCAAAGGGCGGAGCATCTCTCTCTTTCCCTCTCTCTGTTACTAGAATACTTGGGGAAGAGCATCGCGCTGAAAGATTGCGCGGTGCGCGAAAGAGATTGACAAGTATACGAATTCCGTTATGCTCCGTGGGGAATATCGAGGACATTGTAAAATGCTCGACAACTTGGAGGAACGGGGGAGAGTTCGTTTTTTGGAGAATACATTGGAGGGAAGCCGTGGTCGAATTTGTTATGTTTGATGAGCTTGATGGGAGTTGGATTTGACGCGATGATTCGATTTTTTTATACTTGATAGGATTTGACGCGATGATTCATTTTTTTGATATTTGATAGGATTTGATGCGATGATTCATTTTTTTTATATTTGACAGGATTTGACGCGATGATTCGTTTTTTTTATATTTGACAGGATTTGACGCGATGATTCGTTTTTTTTATATTTGATAGGATTTGACGCGACGATTCATTTTTTTTATACTTACTAGGATTTGATGTAATACTTCATTTTTTAAAATGAAATTTCTCAGGTTTGTCTTTTCATGACCGATGGTTTAATATCTATGCCGAGTACGAAAATTTAGGTAAGTCGCGAAACTCACGACACAAGTAAGTTTGATAGAAAACACACAGGTTTGTCATTAAAAACTATAAAATTCGTATCGATTCACAAATTATAAAGTTCTGTATACAACGGCACACGAGATAAATAACCACCGCAGCTTTGCTCGCACATTTGTTATAATTTTCAAATCTCGCATGAATTTTCGAACGCTCCACGTACATCATTAACCCATCATAGATCCATGAATGCCAGTTCATGATTATAATCAATCCCGTTATGTAGCAACCTAAAACCAAATGTCGAGCATTAATTGGCAACGAAACGTTACTTTATCCTTTCACGAAGTATCCACTAATTACAGTTGGTCTGCGCAGATTCGGCCGTTTCCTTCTCTCTCCCTTTTTTTGGTCGAAGCACCGTTAGATTAACTTTCGACGTTACGACGCCTGCCGAACCGGCCCTCATTTTTCGGCGGCAGGCCGGTATTTTCACTTTTCCAAACAGGTGGTCGGCGAACGAAAAGGGAGTAAAAAAGGTGGGAGGGGGAGAGAACCAGCTTCGTATCGTTGGAGGCGAGTTTCGCTTTCCTTCGAAAACCTGTCCGTGGAATCTTTTAAAGCCAGGCCAGGCGCGGAGACACGTCGTCCTGGGACGCGACGAACGGTTCTCTAATAAATATATCGCCAGTGAACTCCTAACCTTACTCGCTCAATGATGTCTGACATTATGCCATGAGGTATGGTCACAGCTAGCAGCCTTTCGCACGCTTCGACCAGTTCTCCAGCTGGTCCTCTGGAGTTTGGTCGGTCGGCGAGATCGACATTTGGTTCATTTGAAAAACCCAAGTATTACGTCGCGTTGAATGGGTTGCTTAAAATCATACTTTTTCTGACTCAATCATCTATTGCGCTATAGTTGAAAATATTCTTCGATTGGTTAGTTTTTCAAATAGTTTAGTTTATATTTTTTATTTGATTAGTTCTTCAATTGGTTTATATATTTTTTTCAATTAGTTTTTCAATTAGTCCAGTTTATACTTTCTATTCAATTACTTGTCCAATTAGTTTAGTTTACATATTTTTTTTTAAATCCATTTTTCGACACCTACTGCCAAGGTCACTTGGCCTAGGACCTACTGTCTAAGCTTGGTTCCGAGCCACCAGAACTACGATATACATACCGCATAGAAAAACCGGAGGTGATGGGTTTGTACTTATCATTCGACCACTTTTTCACGGTGCATCCTCGCGTGTCCATACGCGTGCGATTTTTATTTTTCACGGATCCCCTGCAGGTCGTAATCGACCCATGAGGGTCGATATATAGAGACCGCTTTGGGAATGACTGGTTTCGGGTAATAGCGGAAGAAAGTTGCCAGAGCAGTGCGCTAGCGAATGTCGAAGGCAGTGCGCGCCATGCGACACGAGCCGGCGCGGAAATCCGAGCTGCATCGTGTAACGCGGATTAATCATCCGTGGGCATGTGCAATTGACTATTTATAAGGGAAGCTTGTTAGCGGTCCCGTTAATTATAAACTGTCCAACAAATAATTGGGTCTCCCTCGTGCGTTGCGTGCGCCTCGCTCCTGCCCTGTGTTTGTCGCGATTACGGCGAATTACGCGCCCGGAAAAACGCTCGCGCCATTAATACGGTATCTCGCTTCCTAAAGCCGTTAAAATGCGCCTTTATATCGGCGCCCAAGGTCGATTGTAATAAGTGGCGCGGCTCGTATTATGCGTTCGAAGCGGCGTCGCAGGATCGGTTCAGAGGCGTCTTAGATTTTGAAGCTCGTCTCAGGGCGGTTACGCGTGTAAACTGAGAAAATCGAGCAAAAATCGCGAAAGCTACGCAATGACTGATGTATATCGAGGATCATGAAATTGACGATAGAAACGAAATAAGAGCGCCTTGCGCAATTACGCCTATGATTTCGCAATTTCGCGGACGATCGTGGCGCGATTTCGTATCGGAATCGCGATTTTGGCAGACACTCGACACTTTCGTTGGGAGCTCGAATGAAATCTTATAATAAAATTAAATATAATAAATTAAATTAAATTAAATATAATACATAAAGTTAAATTTGGAACAAGATGGTATCTGATAATAATCGAATTATCAGAAATGTTGCGAGCTGCGAACAGTTCTGAGGGCACTAACGAAACCCCCTTTGCTCGTAAAAGCTCGTATAATTGCCCGTATAATTTTTCGACGCGAAACGCAGAATAGATTTACTCACTCGGCGATCGTAAAAATCAGTTAATGAGTAAGCGCGATAAACAGCGGGATAAATTTTCGGCTCGCTCGAAATACCGGATGGCGCGGAATTCGCGAATTTCCAGTAACCTCGGATCCTCGCGGATTTCAGTTAAGTTAGCCACGCAAACGAGCGAGTTAAGTGCTTTAGGGCTAATAATTCTCCCCCCTCCTTGCCTCCCGCCAATTCCCCCTTAAAGGCGGACTTTTTTAAAACACCTGTCCAAGCCTGGAGATTTATTCGAGCCGGTCGCGTCAGTAGCCGCGTTGCAAAGTAATTTTCTCCAGTTCTCGAAGCTTAATCGCGCTGGTAATCGCCTTTACAGGAAGCAGTCCCTTTGGTTTCGATCGAATGAAAGTGAGGCAAATAACGAGATGCTCAAAAGATATTCGACGTGGTCTCGAGCTCCGAAGGACCTCGCAAAGGAGATCGGCTAATTGTCACCTTCGCGAAACAACGATTCATATTCCTCCAGCGCTTCCATCGGCTCCTTCGATCAATCAGAGCAGCGATTCCTGCGGAGGAGCGAGTTATCGAGTCGGAGGCATCGAATGTACATCGTTTCGCCGATAAAGCGCACGGCAAGGAGCTGTAAAAAGAAGGAGGCAGCCGCGTTACATCGCGCTGTTGTGACAGCGCGACCCTGACGCGCGGTCCGCCGATTTATACCCGCTCTTATCGGACTCGCGCGACATGCGACACGATTATCGGAGCGACAGGCCCTCGTAAATCCCTTCGCCAGGATGATAACACTGGAAGAAACGAACTTCAATTTGGAATCAACCTTTATTCGAGGACTGTTCAACTTTCCCCGCGCGATTTCCGCTCGTGACTGAAAACCATCGCCACGAACGAACTTCGATCGTTCTTACAAGCATAAGTTTATAAGGCTTTTAATTTCTTTTCTTATTAAAAGTGCAAATTTTGATTTGATATATAACCTCAAGAAATTCGAAAGCACTTAAGGTCGAGTGGAATGTGGGATGCGACGATCGGATGTAAGAATTATTCCTTACTTATAAAAACAAGAAATAAATCAATAAAATTAACTGAATCAAGAGAGATTTATTCTATGTCGCTTAAAAAAAGTTTAACATTACCGTTCATCGATATTATCTTTCAAGATAATAATCGTGCGATTTTCCTATTAAGAATAGAGCATAAGTACGATCTTGCCATTAGGACCAAGAGCGTGGAATATAATTTATAACACGATTTGATGAAATAAACTAGAGCACGATTGGAGGATTTTTCGATATAAAAAAATAAACCGCATTCGGACGATCCTGGAGGGGGGCCAAAGAAATAGTTGGTGGGACGATGCGGCGCAGCGCCTTTTGCCCGTGGAATTTCTGCCGATGGGCGAGCCTTCGCGAAAGGTCGCGCATTCGTCTCTGTATGAAACACGCCTCGTGCTTTTGGCCGCTCGCTCGTTTCCCCTCCAAGTTCGGGGAGTACCCTTAGCCCTGTCCGAAAATAAACGTCGGTTTTACTGCCGCAATTTTAACTGCTCCACGCTTCTGTGCGGATAGTTCGGTGTAGAAATAAAGCTTTCGTCGCAGTGTCGGATTTACGCACTCGCGGGCCCCTCGCTGGTTTTTTCCCTTTTTTCTTCCCTTTTTCCTTTTTTGCTTTCCTTCTTCTTCTTCTGTTTTCTCTTTATTTTTTGGAGCTCCTCGCCTTTTATCGATGGATGAGAATTTTCCAAGGAGGGCTAGTGGTCGAATCAGCTGATACATTCGTGCGAATGCCACAGCAATGATTTTCACGGTGTGATCAAATTTATAAAATGTATTCTTATTTTTAAATATTTATACAAAGTTCGTATGAAATACTTCTTATTAACAAAATATATATTTACTTTAATTATGAAATTAAAAGAATATTTCCCTGAAATTTTCGTACGAACTTTATTGTTCGACTCTACGCTCCTACCGTGAATCACACGCACCGCTGCATTTCTTAGTCCTCCGACTCTTCCTCAATTGCATCATGCGCGATAGCGGTACTCGATGTTGGAGGCTTTGCTCAAATTGCAAATAGGTTTGGCTTCTCTTTTGTATAAACATCCTACGTTGGAAATACTCAATACTTCGTAGGCATCGTTTCTTTTATCGATCAGTGCGCATCGCGATCCAAAACTCGTATTCCCCCTTTTCTCGACGCAAGTCAAGTTTATTTCACGTTTTGTCCTGAGGCTCGGCTGTTTTCGTAAATAAAATGAAGGGCTTAGCGCGAGCATCGCTTTCGCGATGACATTGATCCGACGCGGTGCGTCAACCTTTGTCGCAAATACAACGGACTAACCGCGTTTGAGGCAAAATGTTTCTTTTTCCGCCAGAAGCCGCAAGCATTTTTTACCACGTCACGAAGGGAAAGCTGCGTTAACGGCGCCAGGTTTATTCAAGCGTGTTCTCGTCTTTTCTTTTTTCTTTTTTTTCCTGCGCGAGTTAATGACGCTCCCCGTCTCCTCCGATAAAGGGTTCGTCGTCATCAAAGGTACACAAGAGCGAGGCTCGAAATACCCCGATTTCGTTATTCTCGATCAACGGCTACACGAGTGAGGTATTCGGTTTTGAATCAATTTTGACCTCTTACGAAGTTATTGGTCTAAGTCGCTGAAAGTCTCTCAATCATCCTGGTCGTACATTTTGTAAGCATTTTTGGAAAATGAGTAAAGAACGGATTGAAATATTTTCATAGACGCGTGTGTCTTTATGTTTATTACTGTATTGTATTATATTACATTGTACTGTACAATATAACGTGGCCAACGATGGACAATGCTCGTGCTTTAAATCATAAATTTATAATCAGCTTTTTACGATAAAGTGCTAATTTCCATTTTACTCGATACATTGGAATTCTCGATCTTGTCGAAGCTCTAAAAGGAAAAATAGACGATAAAGGCTCGGTTTCCTCGAAGTATTTTGAAACAAATCTAAAACCTAATTTCCACTCCACCCGGGAATCAACGCCCTTAAAGAAAGAAAAAACGCTCCAAATCCTGTAGCGCGCATATTCCAGGATAAAAGGAGGCGTTACAGTGGCCAAAGACACACTTGTAAAGTGCACCACTCGCAAAGCTTATCCGTAATCTCGCGAGAAGGAGATCATAAGCGATGGAAAAGTGGTTAACGGATATATCTGGCGGGTCCTTAAGGATAATTTCCTTCGGCCCCGAGTTCGATGTTCCCGGCATTGCTCGGCCAAACGGTCCGCCACTCGGCGCCGAAAATTAGCCAAACGAAGAAGCGGTAATCGTAAGCGGCGGGGCCAAAGCGGCCTGGAAACGAAGTTAAGGGAATTCCTGTGCCGCGCGTAGCCGTGAAAAGGCCCCGCCATCTTGCCTCTCGTAACGCTGGGAAAATTGCGACGGAGGTGTGCAATTTGCTTCGCCGCTAACGCCCACAAATGCGCGCTTATTTCGAGGCTTGGTAAAATCTTTATTTGTCGTTCGCCGAGCCGCTTGGCCGTCCACTTAAGTTAACTCGCGCGCTTATGCTTTACCTGTAAAGGAAAAGAATTCAGGAAGAATCTTAGAGGAGTGTATATAGTTGGGTGGTTTAATATTGGAACTATGGAATCGGTCAAAGTGACTCTCTTTGTTGGTACAATTCTCTTTGTTAGTCTTTGTTAAGGATATATCGATTGGTGTTCTTATGCGCGGACCTTAGTGTTTTAAATGGGAATTTTTTGCTGTGATATAAATTGAGGGTAAAGTGTTTTTGAGCGTTTAATATCACTTGGCGGGTGAAGTAGTATTTGTCGTTATAATACAAATTGCTGATATGAAGTGAAGAGAGTATTGGTGAGTTCTTTTTTTGGGCTAATTAGTTTATAAAAAGAAGAAGCGTGTTTTGTAGGATTTTGATCTACGCGAAGAATTATACTCGTATTAAGAAACTCGTACTGAGAACAAATTTGATTAAAAAAATTGTTTGAATATATATATATATATATTTTTTTTTCTTTCTTTGAATATATATGTATATATTTTTTTTTGTGCCATTCGAGTTATTATTATATGCAATCGGCACAGGGGTCGATCCTTTCTTCCTCTTAGTATCGATTCGGCTTCGAGAAGATTGAATTGATGGGATTCGAGTTGGGAGTTTACATCCCCCGCCGGCCATCCCGATTTTTGGATCGTTGTTTCGAGAAGTTAGTCCGCTTGGCGCTCGAGGGGTCTCGAATTCATTGCGGAATAATCTCGAACGATGCGAATTTATTCCCCAGAATTAGCCGCGCGGTTTGGGGTTCTTAACTCGTAATCAAATCTCCGCCTTTCCCCTTCGACGTGCCTCCTTGCGATGAAACTTTCCTCGAGTTCCCCCTCGAAATTTATCCTTGGCGAAAAGACGCCAATGGCGCACTGTCCAAAGTTCACGGTCTAAAGGCTCAAAGGGCACGTCCGTTTGAGGATCGAAAAGAAATTTAGCTACGTCCGCTTTGACGCAAACGAGGCTCGATCGATGGACGTAACGCGTATCGAGGCCTTTGAACCCAGCCAGCCGTGTTTTTAAGATTGACTAGAAAACCGCCCGATCGTACTTACCCGAGAACTTTTAACGAAGAATGTAGGAGTTCGTTTTTTCATATTTCGAATCCGCCTCTTGCTTGTGTAGACGATAATAATCCAAATTGCTATCGATCGTTCGAGGTTCGAGGGGAAGATATAAGCGTGAAGAGTTCGAAGTAAAGAATCGAGTTAAAGAAGAAGGCTAGGATGAAAAATTAAATATTATAAAATTAAATATTAAATATTATAAATGAATAAAAGGTACAATGTAGATCGACAATAGCAGAAATATATAAAGTGTAAGAAATAAGATAATTTAAGACTTTGAAAAAATCTTCTTAAAGAATGGAATTAAAGAAAAAGGCTAGGATAAAAAATTAACTCGTCCACTATGTGCTATAAAATAATATAAATAAACAAAGGGTACAATATAGAACGACGATAGCAGAAATGTATAAAGAAATATATAAAGAAATATGATAATTCACTTTAAAATGATCGATCAAAGATTTATCGTTCACTTATCGATGCGATGCATTTTTTTTATCCTGGTGTTTATTGTTGATTATACTTTGGAGAGGACGAGAATTATTGGAGTCGTTGAATTCCTCAAGAATTATTTGGACGATTACATTTCTCGCAGTATCCATCGTTGTCATGCCTACTATTAGAAACTGGTCATTCCGCTTGGCTAATGTTTTCCGTGCGATTTATTCTGCATATCTGCCTCGTAATATACATACGTATCCTGAGTCGTGCTTGGCCTCGGCCAAGTTGCATTATGAATTTCAGGGCATCGCCGTTCTTGAATTATTCGAGGATCCCCGCTCGCTTATGTCGCGCCCAGTACAAACTTCGTCGTCTGTAATTTCGAAGGATATCGCGTTATGTTTGCGTTAAACTCACGTCGAGTCGTGTATCAAATTGTTCCTCCTCCGAAATCTACGATTCGTTATCCAACCTCCTGTATACGTATATGTATAAATAAAACGGTTATAGTGATTAATAGGATGAATAATACAAGAACGATACCAATACGAATAATGCAAGATGATCGGTAATCTTGACGATGGCATTTACGCAGAATACGATATTTCGATAAATAATTTTGTTTAAATCGTAATGTTCTCGAAATAACTTGCATGCACGTGCGTGCGACTGTCGAGTGGACGATTTGAATAAAATTTGAATGAAACCCTCCTTTGTTTATCGATATTAAATGCGCGTGGAAAAAATCGAAAGAGATATTATAACCACGAGGCGTTTTATAGTAGACAGCTTTCTCTTTTATAATCATATCTTTCGTTCTTGAATTCTTGTTTTCGACGATTATAGAGACAAATGGCTTCGATGATTATTCTGTTACTAAAATCTAAACTGTTAATAAACGTATAAAATAATGAAGAACGAATGATTACAACAGTTGAGGAACAAATTGCAGGAATATGAGGTTTAGATCAGTCTCGAATTTTTTTCCGCTTTTTTCCACGTCGCACGGCAAAGTGTTTCCGGAAGGCGAAGGAGGAGATTGTTGAGCGTGGGCGGACCTTAGGATAGGTCAGGAAGGACTAAATACGAGGCCATCGGCCGGCATATTATCTCGAATTATCTCACGGATGCGGGACGCATAACTGTGCCCACAGCGAGTCGTTTGAAACTGACTAAACTGTACTTTGATCCTCCGATACGATACTTCGTTCGACGCATCGATACTTTTCCTCCATTCATCCGCTTTAAATACAGAAATAATACCATTACTACTGTATAGTGAGTACAATAATAATACAGCTCAATCCCTGAGACCGATTAATACGTTTATTAATGTCTACAGAATCCAAGTAGTCGATCTTTGCATTAATTAAATCGAAAAAATTAAATTAGGAATTAAAAAGATAGTTCGATATACTCGCTTTAAAATTATAATCGATTATAACAGCGACTGTATTTTCTTGGATTTTTTTTTCTTTTTAATTCACATCTTTATCGTTTAGAAATTCTCGAACAATATTACATTTACTGTTCTCACACCTGCACCGCTGTTCATTTTTTTTCTTCTTCGAAGCTCATTATATTTATCCATCGCGCATTCTCTTTCCATTATCTCGAAATATTCCACAACGCGCGACAACTAGGAATACATTTTCTCACGGCCAATATACCAAACGTTTACAATCGACGAATACGCATTTACGCAAGGCATTCGTCCGCGATATACGAGGAATGTTCAAAAAGTAAGAGAAATTTTGTAATTCCGTGGGTCGTATTAGTCCAATATCCGCGATTTTTTAGTTCTCGACTGCTAAGGTCGTTTCGACCAGGACCTAATATTTTAAGATGGGTATACAACTACTCTTTCTTTCTTTAATTCATTTATTGGCAGCTAAGATCAGTCTAATTTTCTTTTCGAACCATCAGAGCTACATATACATACATATATGTACATACATATAGGGTGGGCCATCTATTTTAAACTATAGGATAAACTATATATTTAAACTATATCTTTAAATTATAGGATATCGCAACACTGGTGTGACCGATTTGCTTGAAATTCGATCAGCCTTCTTTTCATTCGTCTTTTCATTCTTAAATCGAAGATTTAATTTACTTCTTAAATCCAACCTTCGCGATAAAAAAAATTTTCTTTTAAACATCGATGTACACTCATTTCACAGCGTTTTTGAACTTTTAAATGGCCCGGCCTTTATAATATGGAAAAAGCAGGGGATTCGAATCCGGGTATACCGCACGAAAGTCCGAGTTTCCTCGCGCTGCACCACCGACTTTTTTACGCGCCGATTTGGCACCGAGCTCGCGCGCTCTGCGTCACGGGATCGTCGCTAAGCGCGGTGACAACTCTGCGTTTTTCGATGTCGAAATCGGCGCCGGCATAAAGCCGTAAAGCCATCGTCGCCTAACGGCTCTGACGTCAGGCTGCGAGCGAAAATTAGACTTACATCGACTGGCCGAGCGCTCGCGCCGCTTTGATTATTCCACTTAATTACGAGCCGCTCATTCGACGAAGCGAGGAAAATCGTGCGCCTGTGTCGATGCAGTATTCATCATCGAAGCTGAGTTTGAGTCGCTGAGACTTTGTAGGTATTGCAATACTAATGTCCTTGATCGTTAATTGGGGAGTTGAATAATTTTTTTATTCAATGCTCGTATAGACCAACCACTCCCCAATTTTCTTATACAATCGAGCAAGAAGTAAGGAGCCAGCATGCATCAGTCCTTGATCGTTGTAGGTTTGGAACGATGGACGATTCTTGGTCTGATCTATTCGCATACTTTGTATATCGATTCTCTGGTCTCGCGGAGAAGTTTGGTGGATCATGATTTTTGTGTGGAATGATAATGATCTTGGCTACCAGGTGTGGCTTGATTGATTGAATGGTTAGTAAGTTGCGAATTGAAGTGCGATCGATATTGGAGAATCGTTTGAGCTGGTGAATTGAAGCGTGTTAAGAAAAATGGCGGGGAAGGAAATCGGATTTTAGTTGCGTTTGGCAAGTCGACAAATATTCTTGCCTCTCGTGCCGAACGTTTTTTTAAGCAACATACTATAAATCTGTTGATTTATAAGTAAGGAGGAATCTTCACGTCCGACCGCTGCTTTCCATCCTCCGCTCGGCCATAAATCGTCTTAAACTCGTGGATCCGAGTAAATTCTCAAAAACGCTGCAAACCTCAGGATGGTTCGTTTTTGACCCAAAATACATATTTCTGCGACACTCGAGAGACTCGAGGCTTTCCTCGAATTGCTGAAAGCATCTGCGATCGATACGCCGGATTCTTCGAATTTAACCACTTTCTTATCCGTCATTTTTATCCAACCTCGATGCACGCGGAAACTACATTACTCTCCTATGCGATCGATAATTATTATCGAGAGGATCAAAGGTCGAATTAATGGTTATTATCGCCAGCCATATAGGATAATCAAGGGTCGATCGAAAAAGTTCGCGCCCCATAATCAGATCTCGAATAAAACACTTAAAGTGCGAAAACACGCGTGTTTTAATTTCCGGCTTGAAATTAGCACGAGTCTTTCCGTTTTGCTGTGCGTCTTTATTCAGATAGAAAGAAAGAGAGAGAGAGAGAGAGGGGGAGAAGGAATTCCTGGAAGGACAATCAATATATATTTTCGTCTATCGACCCAGCAGAAATATCGAGCGCTTTTCCATTGCGTCCGGTTTCGTTGGGAAAATTCTGCGCTGGCAGCGACCGCTATTGGTGCAATTAAAATGCGGTTTTTAGACGTCGCGTGTCGGCGCAGCGTTAAACACCGGTTGGCTGAAAATTGCACGTCGAGTAATTGTTGACACACCGGTGCGGCGCACGGGGCCGGAGATTTTCAAGGGACTTTCTCCGTTTGTAAAACGATCGGCGGACAAACCTTGCGTTTTTTCCTCCCCGCGCGCACGTTTGTTGTTTATCCGGTAGGCTTTGGCGATCGAATGATCGAGTCCTCGCTGGGCGGCACTCGATTAAAAGGCATCCCTCCAAAGGTTTCGTTTTAGCCTGGACGAATGGCGTTATTAGTCCCGCCAACGTTTCCCATTTATTGCCCACGGCTCGCTTATAAATCCTTGAAACGCGCAGCGACAAACAAGGCGGTCGGTTGGTCGGTCGAGATGAAGGGGCCACCTTGCGAGGGTTGAACGTATGATATAATATGAGAAACGAGGAGTGTCTTTCCTGTGGCGAAGGAGGATTTTAAATTGGAGTAACAGCGTTGCGTGACGATCTGCGCGATGTAGTGGCAAATTTTAATTCCTTATTTATCCCTGGACGTCGCTCTGTCGAGCTGAAATGGAAGATTGAGGAGAAGATGACGAGCGTGAAGCGCGGTTCTCCTTTGTTCTTCGGGGATTCAGAATTCATACTTCTGTCTTATTCATATCTGTTATATATATATATAAATATGGATCGTTTATTTTGAAAGTGGTGTAAGTCCATTTTCTCTCGATTCGAGAAAATCACCCCTGTATAATTAATGGCTACGCGATTTCTTTTATTAGCCAATATTAAATTGAATAAAACGTTGGTATTTTTTAAGGTATTAAATACTAACTGGTTATAAACAAAAAGTTTACGCTAAATTAAACACGAATCGCGTGATATCTCATTTTCCTTTTTAAATGGACTTACACCACTTTCAAAATAAATCATATATATATATATATATATATACATTTATTTATAGCCACGAAATATTCGCGTAACCGACCCGCTTTGCCCATTGAATTTAAATATCGCGAATTAATAGGTTTCCCGGAGTTTATTCCGGTCGTAGCTTTAATACTTTCACGATCACGCGACCATGTTAATCTTTTATCGATCTAGAGATTCTAATCCTATCCGATCTGTAATTCCACGAAGCTTCGATTCGCCCAAACCTAATATTTGGCCATTGATGTTTTCGCGAATGAATATTTGACGGTTGAGAATATTCGGTGACTTGCGTTACGTGTAGAAGCGAAGAAGCGAACTCGTAGATTTCAATATTATCCGTGATATTCGTATAATAACCCAGATGGATAATACGATTAGGGAAATTGAAAGATATACTTGCTTTTTGAACAAGAACAATTTTGCTTTTCTTTAAAGAATAAATAATACATTTTTCTATAGATTTCTTAACAACAGGGAATCATCACGTTTGACCATCGAATTCCATTTTCCATTCAACCTTGCGTCACCTTAATTCGTATTTTCGAATATCTTTTCGAACATTTAAAATAACATATAGATGCATAATAATATTGGTTAATCATTCAAAAACACATTTCAAAAAGATCTCGAGCATAATAATATTAGTAAAACAAAAGTATATCTCTAAACCTCTCTAATCATTATCCTACACTCGACTTCGAGTCGTCTCAAACCTCTGAATTCGCATATTCTCCATGATACTTAAAAAATCGAATAATAACGTTAATTAAATCAAAAAACTCTCTCGCCTTTTGGAGGAATATCTGCCACTTGAAATAATTCCGAAAAATATAATAATACATTAAATACATTAAATAATACATTAAATAATATAATAT